>NW_019281022.1:3478-20631 GCF_000648695.1 Onthophagus taurus
TTTTAACTCTGATTAATTAACTCCTTATTATAGCAACATAACAAAATTTGCAAACACGTGCTGAATCGGAGACGGTTACGCAAGACAAAGGTCGATGACGCAATATCGGTTTTATGATTATTTAAATCCAACTCTGCACGTTTAATTGTTATAGATATGAAATAAACTTTAAAAAATCGTATCTCAAGAACGAATTGAGATATTATCATGCAATAAAGATCAATTTAAAGCAAATTTATGTAGAATTCAATACATTCAAGATCATTTCTTGGAATCTTCAAATATCGGAGTTATGATTTTTTGAACGTAACCTTGAACATAAATGTTGGGATAATTAATCTTTACGTATCTTAAAAACCAATTGAGATATCGATATGAAACAAAGAACATTTTAAAGCAAATTTGATGATTATTTAATGTACCATAAATAAATTATTAATTTCCATAAACACCGTTTTTATGATTATTTAAATCCAACTCTGCAGGTTTAATTGTTATAGATATGAAATAAACTTTTAAAAATCGTATCTCGAGAACGAATTGAGATATCATCATGCAATAAAGATCAATTTAAAGCAAATTTATGTAGAATTCAATACATTCAAAATCATTTCTTGGAATCTTCAAATATAGGAGTTATGATTTTTTGAACGCAACCTTGAACATAAATGTTGGGATAATTAATCTTTACGTATCTCAAAAACGAATTGAGATATCGATATGAAACAAACAACATTTTTAAGCAAATTTGATGAAGATTTAATGCACCATAAATAAATTATTAATTTCCATACACACCGATTTTATGATTATTTAAATCCAACTCTGCACGTTTAATTGTTATAGATATGAAATAAACTTTAAAAAATCGTATCTCAAGAACGAATTGAGATATCATCATGCANGTGCTCACATCGTAGCTCAGCTGGAAAGAAGATAAATTAATCTATTGCGACAAAAAATGAATTAATATGATACCTTTTAACATCCACAAAATAGCAATCCGGCGATGTTGACATCACTAATGTCACTAGCATCACTAACATCACTCATCATTTAGCACAAATATAGCATTTAGTATTTATCACTTAATTCGCGTAATAAGTTTTAATTTTTGCAACTACTTTATCACCCCACAATGTCCGCACATTAACTAAAAGCGTTATTGGCCAACCAACATCTCAACATCCCCTCCTTGGATTGCAATGCAGAGTAGAAATAGTGGAGGTGCATAAATAAAAAAACCTATGGGTGACTGATTTTTTGGTTTTCAAACTCGACCTTTCAATAAAAAATTACTCGTTTTCTCGAAACATTTCCACTAAAACATACATAATATTATTAAAATAAATCGCATTTATCGAATTTTAATGCGCAACACTTTTTGTATCATCCATCATTCTTTCTATTATGAAATATAAACTTTACAAGATCGTATTTCAAGAACGAATTGAGATATCGAAAGAACAATTTAAAGCAAATTTGATGAAGATTCAATGTGCCATAAATAATTTCTTATTTCCCATAAATATCGTTTTTATGATTACAAATTGAGGTTGGTAATTCTCTTTTGCAAGTCCCAAGTTGTTCTTTATCGTTTATATTAGGAGTACAGTCAAGTATGACTGCAAAATAACTTGATTTAACTTGCTTTGCCATTAATTCATTTTGTATATTTTTGCCACAATAAACCTCTCACCATTTATTGTTAATTTGACATGCTCCTCCATGATAGGGTCAATAATTGCAACTTTGCCAATAATTGTGCGAGTCCTAGAAATTTTCTATTATTTTTGGTACACAATTTATTAGAAGATCCTCTGAAAGCCATATTATTTTCAGCTAAATATAATGTAATTTAGATCAGTCGTTGAAGCACATTTTTTCATCGTAAACTTTCTTTAAAAATTAATTTTTGTGTTTCTTTGTTAATAGTTGATCCAGTTTTTAATCTAATTTCAGCTTCAAACCATTGGTTCAGTTAAATTAGAAGCTAAAATAATCGACAATAAAAGCAAATTACACTATTCTTCTAGTCAGTACTTCTGGACTTGATTCTCGTGCGATTCAGATACAAAACTGCTCATAGGATAGTTCAGATTCTTTTGCTTGGTCTAATTAATTGTTTTGAATCAGAAGAAATGTTAACCAATACTTGAGTTGTGAAAATTCTGACTTCTGAGTCTACAGCTGAAGGAAAATTTTCTTGAAGCTTTCCTGTTAAGTATTTGTTTAACAAAAAAAATTAACTTTATTATTAATTAAATTTTTGAATCCTCTTATCTCAGGGTTTTAATAAAAATAATAATAATAATAAAGCGAGTTCAGGTTCAAAAAAAGGAAAATTAATTTTACAGGTTTCTATTTTTAACTTCGTTAACTGAGACTACCGAGAATGAGAGAGATCTGTCGATAAATCCACAAACAGAACAAGAATAACAGCATAACAGTGTTATTATTAATTATTAACATGAATTTGATTAGTAAAAATCCCACTTATCTGATAAATAAGGTTATGTGCGATTCAATTCGATTGGGTTGAAAGGAAAATGGACAGGAATCCGGAAAACTTCGGCTCAGATAATTATTCTTCGTTTGGATCAGGAATCAGGTAATTTCTTCTCAATTTATTTAATTAAATTTTCCTTCTTTTCTTTTTTAGGTTCATAAAAAGTTTGGATTGAACTTATCGGAGAACTAATTTTTAGGTTAGGAAATTATTTTGGATTTTTTTAGGTTAGATTTTTTAATCAAATTTAACAGTGCTCCAGTAATTACTAAATCGGACTGATTTGGCTCAACTTTTTCCTCTTCTTATATAGCCTTTTCCCCCTCTCCAAAAAATTTTCTTCGTTTTGTTTTAAACCCTCCATCCTCATTGGTAGATGGGTTTCGCGCCATTTCTTCTTTTAAAAATATTTTAAATATTTCTATATTTCGAGAACGCCATCTATCGGATTTCTTTCGAATTACTCAAAATTCCAAAACTTATTTTATTAATATCTTCTTTAATTCTTTATTAATTTGGATGAGACTTCGTATTTAACACATATGTCCTTGTATTTCACTCATCCATTGGAGGTTTCAAAATATTCCAACTACAAAAGAAGCTTGAGTTTACAAATTTAAAATCCAATTTCTAAAGTTAAAATCGTTGAAAATCGGCTGGAATCTAATAAATTAGGTGTAGCTGACACTGATTTTTCCGTTTTGGGTTGTTTTTAATTAATATTAACAGTTTTAAAAGAATTATGAGCAACTAAAAATTAAACGTCAAATGATTTGAGGTTATGTCTCTCTCTCTGGGGTAACCTGCCTCGGAGGCTTTATATTTATTAATAAGGATGAATAAAAGACGAAAAAATAGATTTTCGGACGAGATTTTTTTAATATAATAATTAGTACTTCACAGACGGTCCGATAATAATAATAGAAACAACGAAAGATAGTAATAAAAAAATCTTACAAGAAATTATTTCCTTCGCTTTCAATGAACAAGAAATAAAAAATAAAAAGAATTGGGGTTGGTTTTAAATCACAAAAAAAACTTAATCAAAAAATAAAAGCTTTTTTTAATATTTTGACGAAAATTGCACCACCCCTTAATAATAAAAAAAAATGTTTTTTAAACGTTTTAATCGAAATAAATGTAGTTTTTTTAAATAGTAATTATAATCGCAATCACAGACAACTTTAAAAAAAAGAAGAAAAGTGTTTTTTCATTCTTTTTTTTAGGATTTTATCTTAATGTATGTTTCTGTACAGTTACACATAGACAATTTTTTCGTTATTTTAAAATTACAAAAAGCGATTAGGAATAATTGAGGGGGTACGATCGACTCGGTCAGTATCATTTTGAGTTTGTTGATCGATCGTGGAAAGCTCACACCTAAGGAATTATTATTTTCGTTTCAATTACTACAAATATATATTTATTTATATATTATTTCTTTTTGCGATTTATTTTTTTATTATAAAAAAATTATTATTATTTTATTATCTTCCTTCTTGCTCTTTTATTATTCATTTTTCTTTTAACTATTGGCCTTAAGTAGGAAATTAAATCGAAAATAAAAAAAAAAAAAATACGAGGTACTTAAAATTAGGTTAAAAAGCACGAAATCAAAGCTTAGATTTAGATTTTAATAAAAAAATTCGAAACTTATTTGTTTTTTTTTTTAATAATTATAACTACTCCCTGAGAAAGTCTCTTATAAACAACTTTATATACAAAAATCGTTTCGTTTTTGTGAAATAATTAAAAAAATAATTCTTATTAATACAAAATAAAATAATTATATCCCCATGTTAAACTTTAAATTTCATTTTAACCTCGATATGCTTTAAAACATCGACTTGGTAACCAAAAAATTCAAAAAGCACCTCTCCTAACTCAATCAATCAAAAAAAAATTATCACTTTACGTCTTCTTGACACTAACAAAGAAATAAAAAACATAATAATTAAATTTAAGGTCACCTCGCTGGAATCGTAACTTGCTCAACGTTTAAAAGTTCCTTCACTTTATCGGTGTATTTGATGAGGGCGATTTTGGAGGCGCGCGGATTGATTTTTTCGCCAGCGTTTAAAAATTGACAACAACGAACTTGTTCGAGGAATTCCGTCATTTTTAATTCTTTCAACACACTCTTTGTGCCACCAACCGCCAAACCGGACGGATTAATCTGCTTCAAAAGCGCATCTTTCGATTTAATCTTTAACAAATTCGACAAGTCCTGCAACAAAATCCATCGATCGCCCGTCGAATCGTTTATAAAACTGTACAAGTTCGGTAACAAAACGTCGCTGACTTCGAAATCGAAATCGTCCAAGTCTAAATCGTCTTGGTTGTGATTCACTGTTAATTGTGGATCTTGTTGGGGGAGATCTTCCAAAGGATCGTAACCAGATTCTTCTGGATCTAAAACAAAGTTATTAATTTCATTAATAATTAAGCTTAATAAACGTACCGAAACATTTTGATGGACCATTAAAGAACCATTTATCCGATTCCTCCCCTTGAATCTCTTTTAAATGATTCTCCAATAAATTCCGGGTGTATTCATCGCTCGCTAGAGATAAAGGGGTGACACCTGCATAAGTTGCCAAAGTTGGATCGGCCCCATATGAGAGGAGGAGGCGAACTATTTCGACGAAACCGTTCTCAATTGCTTCATGTAATGGCCTAAAACGACAAAAAAAAATTAATTAATTATAAGAAGCGTATCTCAAAAACGAATTGAGATATCATTATGAAATAAAAAACAATTTGAAGTTAATTTATTAAGTATTTAATATATTAACGATCATTTCTTGGAATCTCCAAATTTCGGAGTTATGATTTTTTGAACGAAACCTTGAACGATAATTAATCTTTACGTATCTCAAAAACGACTTGAGATATCGATATGAAACAAACAACATTTTAAAGCAAATTTGATGAAGATTTAATGAACCATAAATAAATTATTAATTTCCATAAACACCGTTTTTATGATTATTTAAATCCAACTCTGCATGTTTAATTGTTATAGATATGAAATAAACTTTAAAAAATCGTATCTCAAGAACGAATTGAGATATCATCATGCAATAAAAAGCAATTTAACGCAAATTTGATGGCAATTTAATGTGGCATAAATTATTTCTTAATTTCCATAAACATCGTTGTTATGATTATTTAAATCCAACACTGCATGTTTGATTGTTATTGATATGAAATATAAATTTAAAAGAATCGTATCTGAAGAACGAATTAAGATATCATGATGAAATAGCTATCATTTTAAAGCAAATTTAAAACAAAACTTAATTCGTCTAGTAAAAATACCAGTAAATGTGCAGATTATTTCATTTATAATAAAGTTAAGTTTGAACATGGAGAAAATATCCGGAATTAAGCTTTTTGATCAACTCTAATCGTTATGAGAAAGTCGATTTTTATAATCAATATGAAATTATAATCAGCTGATTTCCTATTTGTACGATTAATTCAAACGGAAGTAATTAATTACCTTATTCCACCTTGAGCCGATTCACTCACATTCGCGCCATACATCAATAATAATTTCGCCGTACTTAAATGACCTCGAGAACAAGCTTCGTGAAGCGGAGTGTACCCCGCGTTGTCTTTTGGAGATGGTGAACAATCCATTTTTTCTAAACAATACGCCGTTATATCCTAAAAAATAAATTAATCATAAACAATAATCTTTAATAATTAAAAGAAACATTACTGTATATCCTAATCTTGCAGATCTGTGAAGATGAGTCTCCCCAATCCCTTTATTCAACACCCACATCTTAATTTCCTTTTGAATATCTTGCACCGATTCCGGATTCGCTTTAACAATGAACCGTTTTTGTTTCGTCGTCCCGCTCTCATCCTCCTTCTTAACCTGCTTCTTCTTCTTCCTAATATAATCAAACCCAGAACTTCCTTTACGCCTAATATTCCTAAACTTATTTTTCTTAATAATCTTCGAGATATTCTCATCCCCATCCAACGAAGGAGTCTCAGATTTCGCATCAAGATCAATTTTACCACAATTAGTTTCATTAATTAAGTTCAATTTTTTCCCTTTATTCAACAATTTATTTTTAAGCACTTCTTTCGGGCTAATCGAATCGGATTTTTCGTCCAAATTTCGTTTGATATCTTTTAACTCATCGACGCAGGTAACCGGCGGAGCGGAAGCGGGGCGATCTTCCCCGAAAACCTCTCGGATTGTCGCTTTTTGTTTTAAAACTCTCGTTTCTTTGCGAGTGCGCGATTTTAAAACAACCGGAGTGAATTGTTCCCCAACTCCGACGATATTCGAGGTGTTTATGAACGTGTCTTTGAAATTTTCGACAGTTTTTTTGCGAAATCCCAAAAACGCCGAATCCGATTTTATAATAGCCCCGGTTTTTTGTTTCTCGGTTAAGTTTTCGACGTCTAAACTCGGAGTGGGGAGGAGTTCTAATGGATTTTCGGGTTTTGGGATGATTTTTGGGGTTTCATCTTTCTTTTTAAACTTTCGTTTCTGTTTCACTGAATACCTCTCGACTAATTTATCGAGGATTGAGTCGCGGGATTTAATGTTGAACGATTTCACGGATGATCCTTCCTCGGAATCGTAATTTTTCGACATCGAAAAATTGAAGCTGCAATTCGAGTCGATGTCGCTGTCGTAATTCTCTTTCTTTTTGATTTTGTACTCGTCGATGATCGAGGAGTTCGTTGGGGATGGGCATGGGTCTAAATCGGGGAGGGATGTGGATAATCTTTGACAGTTTGGGGGGCGCGTTACGTGGATCAAATTGTCGGGGATTCTTAACGATTTTTTGAAGCGGTATAGTTCTTCTTCCCATCCCGGGTAAAAATCGGATCCGTCTCCGAATGTTGGCTTTTTGGGAGGCTTTATCAGACAGGAAGTCAAATTTCTTAATGCGTATAGTTGTTGGCTCTTTTTGATCTGTTCTTGCATCCGCTTTTTGCGCTCTTTCGACTCGGGGCTTTCTGAATCGTCCTCAGAATCGCTACAATCGCTCAACTCCTTTTTGATCTGATTCAACTCGCTTTTATTTTCTTCGATTTCCTCCTCCACCTTAATAATCGGCGCCGATTTCACAATTTCCTCATTATTATTATTAATATTTTTATTATTTTCTTGTAACTTTGCAATAGTTTGAGTATCAATCTTTTTCCTCCTCCCCCGCTTCTTCCCTCCCCCCGTTTTTAGCTGTTCCATGAAGTTGTCGCAAGCTTTGTCAAAAGTATCATCTAAGGGACTCAAAGATCTCTCCCCCTCGTCCAAAATTGATTTTGAGGTGATCTTCCGGTCCCTCCTCATATCCTCTAACGATTGCCGCTCCAAAACGGGCATTTCCGTGTCTGAGTCGCTATCGGGGAAGTCAAAAACGGAAGTTTCTGAGGAACTCCTCATCCCAGTTCGATCTCGCGGGGGGATTTTCCCCACTTTATCGCTTTGCTCATCATCCCGATTAAAAACTCTCCTTCTCGGGGGATACAACAACTTTTCTTTCGTTAATTTTGGAGGCTCCTCAATTTTAATCAACTCAGTCTTAATCTGATTAATTTGATTGACATGATTTAATTGATTTAGCTGAATTTGTTGCATCTGCTTCAACTCTCCTTTAGTGCGAATTCTCGCCGCTAAATTCGCGGCTAAACCATCCAGATCATTTTGATTGCCCAAGCTGGAACAACCGGGTTTCTCGTCCAAATCAAATCGGATTGAATCGACGGCTTTGGGAAATTTGTACCCTGATATTGGGGGGGTGTTACGTTCTATGCTTGATGCGGTAAATGGAGAAACATTTTGGCGCGATAAAATGGCGGTTTTCGGTTGGAGGGGGGCTAAAACGTCCGTGGATGGTTGTTGGATTTGATTCGAGTTGTTAAAAACTTTTTGGTCTTGCCTCCTTTGCGCCTCCTTCGCCCCTTTCATCTCAAGATTAGAACGTAAGATGCTTATGACGCGTTTATCGGCGCCTTGAACGTTTTGATGACTCCCACTAAGTCGATTTAATGAAGATTGGGAGTTTGATCGGGGGAGGTTTTGTTGGTGGTACACGGGGTATTGGGGAACCCCGGGGGATGGGACGTAAGTTTGGTGCATTTGATATTGTCTTTGTTGGAATTGATTCGTTTGATATGTCAAATTTCCGTTGATCATCGAAGATTTTTTTTCGCTTGACGAATTTTTTTGATACATCGAAAATTTTTGCTCTATTTGTTTATCGATTGCCTGTCTCCATTTTTCATCGACTTTCGGCTTTTTCGGCAACACAGGCATCGATTCCGACGACAACCTTTTGCGTTGATCTTGATTTTGATGCACGTACATCCCTTGCGATTTTTGAATTTGATTCGATGACGGAAAATCAATCCTTGGTAACGTTTCTTTACGAATCGGGGAATAATACCGAGATGTATTCAAATTATTATGACTTTGATTTTGATTATAATAAGGATAATTTCGTCTTTCTTGGTTATTATTGTTGTTATAACTAATCGGTTGAGAATGAGTTAGTGGCCGATTAAAATTCGGGGTAAAATCGACTTTCGGCGCACTCGTAACGCTACCACTTCGCACAACGTTATTTCTTTGATCATATCTCCTCATCGGGACATATTTCGGTTGATTTCGTTCCTCAGAAGACATGTTATTATCGTCCAAAGTTGAATCAGCAGGCGTTTTTATTGTTTTTAACGACAAATCAAGCACGCTATCAAAGCTATTATTGATTTGTGTTGGAGAAAACTCATTTTTTATTGACGCTGATTGATAACTTGAATTGTTCTGATGAATTATTGACGCCTGGGTTACTTGAAGACTCAATTGATGGCTTAATTGGTGATTTTGTTGAGAACTTTGTTGATGATTTACTAAATGATTTGATAATTGCTGATTATTAATCTGATTTTGTAACTGATTTTGTTGCTGATTAAGTTGTTGATGATTTTGTTGATGATTTTGTATCTGATTTTGTTGCTGATGATTTTGTAACTGATTTTGTTGATGATTTTGTATCTGATTATGTTGCTGAGTTTGTTGTAGATGATTTTGTAACTGATTTTGTTGATTTTGTATCTGATTATGTTGATGATTTTGTATCTGATTATGTTGATGATTTTCAATCTGATTTTGTTGCCGATTTTGCATCTGATTTTGTTGTTGATTTACTAAATGACTTAATTGTTGATTTTGTAACTGATTTTGTTGATGACTTAATTGATGACTTGATTGATGATTTGATTGCTGACTTTGATGTTGACCATTTAGGTGATTTTGCAAATGACTTTGTTGCTGATTCTGAACATTTTGTACATTTTGTTGATGATTCTGAACATTTTGCATATTTTGTTGATGACTCTGAACGTTTTGCACATTTTGAACATTCTGTTGTTGATTTGTTTGATTGGAAGATTGAGAATAATGTTGTTGATAATTCGAAGAAGAGTGATAATTAGAATTTCTAAAAATCACCTCAGAATTAGGTCTAGGAATTCCTTGCGCAACCTTCTTAGTCTTGAACCCGGCGTAATTCGATTGAAGCCCGGCTATCGGAGGTAAATTATGAGTGGTTTTGACGTTTTTGTTTCCCGCATAATTGTTCGCCATTCCAGATTGATACTTAAACCCATCGTATTGATTTTGATTTTGCGAGGTCACCACAGTCTTAACGTTATTACTCGTCACTGGTTTGTAATAGGAACGATGATTTTGGTAGTAACTCGTTGGTGTTTGCATTTGGTGATAACTGGGTTCTTGTACTCTTTGAGTTGGAGCGACTCTTTGCTGATAACTTGGGTTGGGTAAAATATGCGAGGATTGTTGGTATTCGCGATAATGTTGGTATTGAGGTTCAACGTAATTAGCGCCATTTGGAGGGTTGTAATAGCTTTGATTGCTTTTTCCGGTGGGTTCGTGAGGAACGCTTTGATGAGACGAATTCGCCTCCGATATCACATCCTTGGGTCGGGTGTCGTGTTGAACCCGCGAATCTGGGTGAGGGGGCCAATAAGGAACTGATGGCCTCTCGTTGTTTGATTGACTCGTCGCTTGGGTCGGTTGTTGATACGTGGGGCTCGCCGTCGAGCTCGAAGCCGTGGGCAGCCCCTGGAAATACTGCCTAACCTGTCCCTCCAATGCGTTGGTAATGACATCCATCTCACGCAGGACTCACCTGCTTCGGACTTTTCTGAAACAAAAAAAAATCTTTTGAATCATTCTCGAAGACTCGATACGCTTGGAATCTTGCACGAACCTAAGGAAGCCCACGGATCGATGGGCGATGACCTCGTTTACGCGAAAAGGTAAAGAGGGGGGAACCACCTTAATAAATCCATCTTTTAACTCTGATTAATTAACTCCTTATTATAGCAACATAACAAAATTTGCAAACACGTGCTGAATCGGAGACGGTTACGCAAGACAAAGGTCGATGACGCAATCAGATACTGTTAGTCAAGAATTACTTAGCATTGAACGAGGACACGTATTAAATAAATCGATTATGAGTTTATGAAGAATTAATTTTGATGAAGAACAAAAAAAAGAAATTGTGGTAATTATCGTAAAACGAGCCGTTATCTAAGTAGGCCATGAACTGAAAACAAGCGACGAACGAGGTCCCCCCTCCCCACCACCTCGACAACGTCGCTGTGGTTATGACCTCGCTCAGAGCCTCCTGATGGTTTGCGGATCAGTCGCAGAGTCGTGTTTGTTTAGGTGCGACCGAAAAGTTTGCTTCAAAAGATTTTTGATGAATTCAAATTTTCGAAAGAAATAAAAATTTTTAAGAAAGAGCTCGGGAAAACCGACAAATGGTTGGCTGTTGGCCATAAATATTCATTAGCCGGACTATACGTGACGACAGGACGTGCAACACTACACGAGGTCGTTTTGCAACGGAAAATGCGCTCGTTTCGAATTCGTGAAGAACGATGCTCGGGTTAATAATCAATTGGAATTACGACAATAACAATTTTATTAAGATATTCGTGTTTGTTTTGTTTAACGAAAATTTCTTTTTCAAAGACAACAACGATACTTAATGTTAATTTATGTTTCCATAAACATATGTATCACACTTTGTATGCAGATGATACCTTTGTTTATATGGAAAATTATGCTAAAGAATTAACGTAAATGAAAAGGTAAATGAAACCGAAATAAAAGTGTCAAACAAGACTAAATCAACGCGATTTGCAACATTTATCACACACTTATCTGACTCAACCCAACCCAACAAGAAGTGATTAGCGCCAATAAAAAGCAAAAAAATAATGTGCAGCGACTTATATAAGAAAATCGGAGATAAATTGCGATAAGTCAATTTTCTTTAAAATGATGTATCATAATTGTTGGGTTAGATTGGAAAAATATTTGGCAAAAAAATTTTGAAACAAACCTTACATTTTCGTATAACCTAAAAGTGTCAAAAAAGATGCTAATTTAAAAATNTAATAAGTACGAAATATAAATTTTAAGAAATTGTATCTCAAGATCGGATTGAGATATCACAATGAAATAAAAAGCATTTTAAAGCAAATTTATTTAGAATTTAATACTTTGAAGATCATTTCTTGGAATCTTCAAATATCGGAGTTATGATTTTTTGAACGCAACCTTGATCATAAACGTAAGGATAATTAATCTTTACGTATCTCAAAAACTAATTGAGATATCGATATGAAACAAACAACATTTTAAAGCAAATTTGATGAAAATTTAATGCACCATAAATAAATTATTAATTTCCATAAACACCGTTTTTATGATTATTTAAATCCAACTCTGCATGTTTAATTGTTACAGATATGAAATAAACTTTAAAAAATAGTATCTCAAGAACGAATTGAGATATCATCATGCAATAAAGATCAATTTAAAGCAAATTTATGTAGAATTCAATACATTCAAGCTCATTTCTTGGAATCTACAAATATCGGAGTTATGATTTTTTGAACGCAACCTTGATCATAAATGTTAAGATAATTAATCTTTACGTATCTCAAAAACGAATTGAGATATCGATATGAAATAAATAACATTTTAAAGCAAATTTGATGAAGATTTAATGTACCATAAATAAATTATTAATTTCCATAAACACCGTTTTTATGATTATTTAAATCCAACTCTGCATGTTTAATTGTTATAGATATGAAATAAACTTTAAAAAATCGTATCTCAAGAACGAATTGAGATATCATCATGCAATAAAGATCAATTTAAAGCAAATTTATGTAGAATTCAATACATTCAAGATCATTTCTTGGAATCTTCAAATATTGCAGATATGATTTTTTGAACGCAACCTTGATCATAAATGTTAGGATAATTAATCTTTACGTATCTCAAAAACGAATTGAGATATCGATATGAAACAAACAACATTTTAAAGCAAATTTGATGAAGATTTAATGCACCATAAATAAATTATTAATTCCCATAAACACCGTTTTTATGATTATTTAAATCCAACTCTGCATGTTTAATTGTTATAGATGTGAAATAAACTTTAAAAAATCGTATCTCAAGAACGAATTGAGATATCATCATGCAATAAAGATCAATTTAAAGCAAATATGATGAAGATTTAATGCACCATAAATAAATTATTAATTTCCATAAACACCGTTTTTATGATTATTTAAATCCAACTCTGCATGTTTAATAGTTATAGATACGAAATAAACTTTAAAAAATCGTATCTCAAGAACGAATTGAGATATCATCATGCAATAAAGATCAATTTAAAGCAAATTTATGTAGAATTCAATACATTCAAGATCATTTCTTGGANTTACAGTGATGTATAATAATTGTTGGGTTGGATTGAAAAAATATTGAGAAAAAAAATGTTGAAACAAAACTTACATTTTCGTATAACCTAAAAGTGTCAAAAAAGATGGTAATTTAAAAATTCCTGGAAGCCGTATTTATTGAAATTAAGGAATGAGACTTGTTCTAAATTAAAGCTTAAAGCTTTTTCTTTAAAATGATGTATAATAATTGTTGGGTTGGATTGGAAAAATATGATATAACTTAAATGGCTAACACGAAAGTATAAGTTCTTTCTTTGATAACTTTTGAATAAATCAAGATATTTTAAAGATTTATACCTTAACAGATAGTTCAATTATAGTAGATTTGAACGCTATATGATATGATGCAATATCACTGTTTGAATTGCTGTGGCCAGGTCATCAATATCAACGTAAAATGATTCAAAATAATGCATAAATATCCCCAGCTTTAACTTCTTTGTGAATCGATGTATTTTAGTGTGTTATATTATAAAATAAATATTAATCAATAAAGAAGGTTTCATATCATAAAAGATATATTCGTTGATAAGGTACTAATTTGTCAAGTCAAGGAGTCAATTTTTCTTTGATATCTTTTTAATAAGTCAAGGTATTTTAATGATGTACAATATTAAAGTTGTAATATATCAAAAATCGAGATGAAGTGTAAACTGGTTCTAAATATACACGCATAAAATATAACACGTCAGAGAAGCTGTAGATAATACTGTCATTTTGGATAAGAAAAATAGAAACATATCAACGAAAAGTTTCGTCGATAAATTAACGTTCTGGCATGGTTTCAAACTAAAATGTTAATTTCGTTGGCATCCGAAAACAATAGGATCCATTTTCAACGGTAAGAATAAGAATAAGATGGGAAAAACAAATAGGGTTTTAATAAAATTTGTTCGACTAACCTTTCGCTATGTTTTCGAAAATTTATTCACACGTGCCGGAGTGCCAGCCAAAAACGGCCGGCAAATTCCTGTAGTACATCGTCGTTCCTGCAACAAGAAGAAAACAAATTAGAACTAAAATGCAACCGGGTTACTTTCAGTTTCGAAATGGGATGTTTCTAAAACTCCGGGTGGAAGAGAAAAGTTTGAGTCAATTTCAAGTTTGTTTTCGGGGGAAAACTTTACGTAAACCCATCGATCTGACCTTAATTTAATTTAATATTTTTGTTAATAATAAAGAATTGATTATTATCTGATTGGAATTGAATTCCACCGCATCGACCCCCTTTTGAAATGCATCCACAAACATTGGATCGATACTGTAGTAGTACTATGTGGGGTGAATTCTCTAAACCTGTTCGACCCTTCTGAAACTGTGAAGGGAAGGGACCCTTTCACTGGCACATTGGGGTGGCTAAGCTCCGGAGGGTGGAACTGACTAACACGTGCATTAATCAGGAACGTTCATCAATTACGCACTTGTTCCCGGTGTGAGGGAATTGTATATTGTACCTTTTGACGGTTCTTTTAATACGATCAAATTGAAATCAGAAAAAGAAAGTTGGCGAAAAACTAAACCCAAAGTGTTGTAACATCGCGGTGAAAACGAAACTTTTACTCCTCCGGTCAGAAACAAAGAAAGAAACGGTTTTGAACGAGCCAAGTCGTTTCCAAAGTAAACCTCCGTCCGGGAGAGTCGATGACCTCGCAACTCGAGGAAAAAAAAATAATAAACGACCGTCACAAGAGAACACGATCGGAAACAAAAGGGACCAAATTATTTATCGCTAAATAATCTTTTAAGAAAAGTTTTGAATCAAAACCCAAGGCTACCAAAACCTTGAAATGAAAAATTTTTGTTGGACTCGCATATCATTTGCATGCAATTACGAAGGATTATATCACGACCCGCAATAGAAAGTGTAATTCAACAATTCAACACAAATTGTTATAGCAAAAATGATCGTAATGCAAATTGAACAATTACACCGTTACATTACAATCCGTATTTATCGAGTGTGATGCAGGACTATAAATAGCAAAAATGCCTTAATCACTCCGCGATAAGTAATCGTGTTTATTTTGTATTCATTTCACTTAAATTGTTTATTTATAGAGAGGATTTTTTTTATTACGAGACCCCTAATATAATATGCTCAACAAATTTCTTTCCGTTAATTTATGTTTTTATTGCAAAAAATTTCGGGATTGGGATTCCCCCAATTGGAATCTTGGTACATATTTATTAATCAATTCAATGAGATTATAAATTAACCCATATTATGAATTAATAACAAAATTAGATTAATTATAACACCACTAATCTAATCACATAAATTTCGAATTTATTAAAATTGAAATATCTCAAGAACGGTTAATATTACAACTTTACACTAAGAACACCTTTTTTACGTAAAATACTTCAGGGAATTCAAAAATGTATTTGAAATTCAAATTAACACAATAACTTAGAAGATATGAGGTAAAAAACAGAGATATCATCAATTTAACGATTTTTTATGTTTANGCATGCATGATTGTAATAAGTACGAAATATAAATTTTAAAAAATTGTATCTCAAGAACGGATTGAGATATCACAATGAAATAAAAAGCATTTTAAAGCAAATTTATTTAGAATTTAATACTTTGAAGATCATTTCTTGGAATCTTCAAGTATCGGAGTTATGATTTTTTGAACGCAACCTTCATCATAAATGTTACGATAATTAATCTTTACGTATCTCAAAAACGAATTGAGATATCGATATGAAACAAACAACATTTTAAAGCAAATTTGATGAAGATTTAATGCACCACAAATAAATTATTAATTTCCATAAACACCGTTTTTATGATTATTTAAATCCAACTCTGCACGTTTAATTGTTATAGATATGACATTAACTTTAAAAAATCGTATCTCAAGAACGAATTGAGATATCATCATGCAATAAAGATCAATTTAAAGCAAATTTATGTAGAATTCAATACATGTAAGATCATTTCTTGGAATCTTCAAATATCGGAGTTATGATTTTTTGAACGCAACCTTGGACATACATGTTAGGATAATTAATCTTTACGTATCTCAAAAACGAATTGAGATATCGATATGAAACAAACAACATTTTACAGCAAATTTGATGAAGATTTAATGCACCATAAATAAATTATTAATTTCCATAAACACCGTTTTTATGATTATTTAAATCCAACTCTGCATGTTTAATTGTTATAGATATGAAATAAATTTAAAGAAATCGTATCTCAAGAACGAATTGAGATATCATCATGCAATAAAGATCAATTTAAAGCAAATTTGATGAAGATTTAATGTGCCATAAATAATTTCTTATTTTCTATAAACCCCGTCGTTATGATGTTTTAAATCTAACTCTGCATGTTTGATTGTAATAAGCACGAAATACAAATTTTATGAAATTGTATCTCAAGAACGGATTGACATATCACAATGAAATAAAAAGCATTTTAAAGCAAATTTATTTAGAAATTAATACTTTGAAGATCATTTCTTGGAATCTTCAAATATCGGAGTTATGATTTTATGAACGCAACCTTGAACATAAATGTTGGGATAATTAATCTTTACGTATCTCAAAAACTAATTGAGATATCGATATGAAACAAACAACATTTTAAAGCAAATTTGATGAAGATTTAATGTACCATAAATAAATTATTAATTTCCATAAACACCGTTTTTATGATTATTTAAATCCAACTCTGCATGTTTGATTGTTTTAGATATGAAATAAATTTAAAGAAATCGTATCTCAAGAACGAATTGAGATATCATCATGCAATAAAGATCAATTTAAAGCAAATTTGATGAAGATTTAATGTACC
>NW_019281022.1:20807-53532 GCF_000648695.1 Onthophagus taurus
ACAATCAAGATATTCTCATTTCTATGATTTCTAATGCTTTTTACCACAAACTCTTTTATATCTCGAGAACGGTTAATGTTACAACTTTTCAATAAGAGTACCTTTTTTGCACAAAACACTTCAGAGAATTCAAAAATGTATTCGCAATGCAAATTAACAAATTACTTTAGAAGTTACAAGCTGACAATCAAGATATTCTCATTTCTATAATTTCTTATGCTTTTTATCACAAACTCTTTTATATCTCGAGAACAATTAATATTACAGCTTTTCAATAAGAGTACCTTTTTGCACAAAACACTTCAGAGAATTCAAAAATGTATTCGCAATGCAAATTAACAAATTACTTTCGAAGTTACAAGCTAACAATCAAGATATTCTCATTTCTATGGTTTCTAATGCTTTTTACCACAAACTCTTTTATATCTCGAGAACGGTTAATGTTACAACTTTTCAATAAGAGTACCTTTTTTGCACAAAACACTTCAGGATATCTAAAAATGAATTCGTAATGTAAATTTACAAAATAGTTTAGAAGTTACAAGGTTAAATAGTTTAGAAGTTACATGATTGATTTCTATTTTTACAATTTCTATGTCACAGAGTCTTAGCAAAATTAATAAGATAGCGTCTCAAAATTATTGAAACCTATGTCGCGCAACTTTTGAATCACCTTGTACACAAACTCGCCGGAAATCTTATCTGTAAAAGAGTATTCCTCCGAGTTTAAGCTTCTTAGAGAAAATCGGATAGCCAGGTGAAAAGCCCAAATCTATTAGCTATGCAATGGTAGCCAATAAAGCGTGCAAAATTCTACATATTTTGAGGTTGAAAAGATGCGTCTTACAATTAAACTACTTCTAGACTACTACGACTACGCAAATTTTTATAGAACGGTTTTTAAGTGTGTCGATTAACGCTTAATTAATATTGTGCTAATAGTCGATTAGACCTCAACTAAGATTTTAGAATAATTTTACAATTATTACTAATATTTTAGAAGCTGATGACTTCTAAAATTAAAGATAATTCAAAAATAGTTAACAAGATATCTTGGATCGGTTAAGATTGAATTAACACCGGGTTAATCGTCGACTAGAACTCGATTAAGACTAATCTCATTTTAGACGTTAATAATTGACTAACTACCGATTAACATATTATGTTCAGAAAATAATCAACATCATTTTCGATCAACTAAAGGTTCGATTAATTTTAAATTAATCGCTGATTAGAACTCAGTTAAGATTTAACCCATAATTAACTTAATATAATGAACATTTCAGATTTTTGAGATTAACATTCGACTAACTCTCGATTAATATATGTTTAGAACATAATCAACATTACTTTAGATCAATTAATATCGTATTAATCGCCGATTAGAATTCGATTAATATTTAACCCATCATAAACTTAATATAATGAACATTTTGCGTTTTTGAGGTTAATATTGGATTAAGTATCGATTAACATATGTTCAGAGAATAATCAACATGATTTTCGATCAATTAAAGGTTCGATTAATATCAAATTAATCGCCGATTAGAACTCAGTTAAGATTAAACCCATAATTAACTTAACATAATGATTTTTGAGATAAACATTCCAGTAACTCTCGATTAACATATGTTTAGAACATAATCAACATCACTTTCGATCAATTAATATCGTATTAATCGCCGATTAGAACTCAGTTAAGATTAAACCCATAATTAACTTAATATAATGATTTTTGAGATAAACATTCCATTAACTATCGATTAACATATGTTTAGAACATAATCAACATCACTTTCGATCAATTAATATCGTATTAATCGTCGATTAGAACTCAATTAAGATTAAACCCATCATAAACTTAATATAATGAACATTTTGGGTTTTTGATTATAATATTGGATTAAGTATCGATTAACATATGTTCAAAGAATAACCAACATGATTTTCGATCAATTAAAGGTTCGATTAATATCAAATTAATCGCCGATTAGATCTCAGTTAAGATTAAACCCATAATTAACTTAATATAATGATTTTTGAGATAAACATTCGAGTAACTCTCGATTAACATATGTTTAGAACATCACTTTCGATCAATTAATATCGTATTAGAACTCAATTAAGATGAAACCCATCCTTAATTTAATGCATTGAACATTACGACTTTAAACGATTAGAGTAAATTAAGTGTTGATTAGCATTCGATTTACGTTTTGTAATTAATAATTATTAAAAACTGTATTGATTTAGTAATTTAAGGTTAAAACGATTTGTAATGGTAGAGAGAAAACGATCGTCTTTCTCTTATAGGATTTGAAAAGCGGGGTGGAACTTTCACCTCAACCGGCGACGCGCATTCCTACTGAGAACGCCGTTCCTACGAGTCTCGTCTCGTATCTAGGTCGCGATCTCAAGCTAATTATAAGAGAGAACGATGGAACGAAACCACGCGGAATTCACAACATCAACGTTTACTCGTCCTCATCGTTCCGATACGACACGACGGCCAAAAGTCGAACCAAACCGTTTTCTCTCCTTCCACTTTAACTTAACCAGACTTATTTATAGGAAAATTGAAACTTAACTGGGTCAGTCCCGCTATAACGAACGCGAGAAAGTCACAATAAAAATCGGTTGAAATAAAAGAATTTTGTATTCTAATCAAGGTCGTTTAAAAAAGTTTAATTTAGTCATTTTTTTAATTTTTTTTTAAGTTGAAACGTAAAAAAATCATGTTTTAAACCACACGGTACTCGGCATACTTTACGAGGTCACTGCCACCAGTAACTGTTCTTCGTCGTCGGAGTTCTCGTTGTTGCGGAGGGGGTTATAATAACGAGAGAAAATCGGGCGAGCAGTAAGCAAGAAGTCGTATCCTTTCGGAACGACAAGTGGAACGTAGCATCAATTCAACGACGTCGCCGACGGACGCAGAGGATCGCGTGTGACCCCCGACCCCGCATCTCCAAGAATAGACGCCGTGGCGTCGTCTATTTGCATCTCCGAACTGTAAATAAACGGGAACAGCTTTCGTTTCGGAATCGCGAGCGATTTCGTCGCCGTTCCTGCTATTTTGGGAATTCCACGAAACGAGATTTCAAATCCTATACATGCAAATCATCTTAGTAACACATTTTTTCGCGAAAAATGTACGCTTTTGACATGAAAGAGAGTTTCGTAATACGAGTTAAAGTCACGGTGTATATTAAAAAGAGATTATTTCCACTGCGATTTATTTCGAATGGCTCATTATCCCTCGAATTAGTTACTGTTAGTTAAAGGATAATACATGTTTTCATTAGGGTTAAAAGGACACCCAGGAAATGGTAATCACAAATTGTAAAAACAATTTTCTTTGAGTACGAACCCATTAAGGAAATTAAAGAAAAAAATGTTGGGACAAAAATGTTTTAGGTTAAGTGCAGGAAAGATATTCGCAAGGAATCAGTATTTGAACTATATTTTTTTGAATTTGTACAATGCTGTTTTAGTTTGGCTGATTTCACTTTGAAGCAATTAAGTCAAAATCAGCAAAAACATCAAATTTGGCAATTTAAAGAATTAATCATATCTCAAAAGTTAAAAGAGATGCAGAAAAACTTTATGCAGAAAAGCAGCTACCGGGGGATGCAAGGGATGCACTGCACCCAGGCGCCTTTTTATTGTATTTAGTATTGTAATTGTTGTATTGTTATTGTATTTAGTTGTTGTATTTAGACCGGTCGGCAGTATCTAGTCTTCAGAAAGCAGTATTTAGTCTCCACAAAGCAATTTTAGTCTTTAGAAAGCAGTATTTAGTGTTCCAGACGCTGTATTTAGACCTGTCGGCAGTATCTAGTCTTCAGAGAGCAGTATTTAGTCTTCTAGAAGCAGTATCTAGTCTTCTGCCAAAGTTATGAATGTTTTCTCCAAAATATTTTATCTTTCTTTTGCAATATTTATACCTGTAAGCAATAGCTAGTCTTCAAAAAGCAGTATTTAGTCTCCACAAAGCAATTTTTGTCTTTAAAAAGCAGTATTTAGTGTTTCAGACGCTGTATTTAGACCTGTCGGCAGTATCTAGTCTTCAGAGAGCAGTATTTAGTCTTCTAGAAGCAGTATCTAGTCTTCTGCCAACGTTATGTATGTTTTCTCCAACAATATCTTATCTTTCTTTTGCTGTATTTAGACCTGTCAGCAGTATCTAGTCTTCAGAAAGCAGTATTTAGTCTCCACAAAGCAATTTTAGTCTTTAGAAAGCAGTATTTAGTGTTCCAGACGCTGTATTTAGACCTGTCGGCAGTATCTAGTCTTCAGAAAGCAGTATTTAGTCTTCTAGAAGCAGTATCTAGTCTTCTGCCAACGTTATGTATGTTTTCTCCAACAATATCTTATCTTTCTTTTGCTGTATTTAGACCTGTAAGCGGTAGCTAGTCTTCAGAAAGCAGTATTTAGTCTCCACAAAGCAATTTTAGTCTTTAGAAAGCAGTATTTAGTGTTCCAGACGCTGTATTTAGACCTGTCGGCAATATCTAGTCTTCAAAGAGCAGTATTTAGTCTTCTAGAAGCAGTATCTAGTTTTCTGCCAAAGTTATGAATGTTTTCTCCAAAATATTTTATCTTTCTTTTGCAATATTTAGACCTGTAAGCAATAGCTAGTCTTCAAAAAGCAGTATTTAGTTTCCATAAAGCAATTTTAGTCTTTAGAAAGCAGTATTTAGTGTTCCAGACGCTGTATTTAGACCTGTCGGCAGTATCTAGTCTATAGAGAGCAGTATTTAGTCTTCTAGAAGCAGTATCTAGTCTTCTGCCAAAGTTATGAATGTTTTCTCCAAAATATTTTATCTTTCTTTTGCAGTATTTAGACCTGTAAACAGTAGCTAGTCTTCAGAAAGCAGTATTTATGCCGGGTTTATACAGAATTTAGCTGTAAATTTAAATTTAAGGATTTTATTTAGCTTTAAGAAAAAAATTGATTTATACAGAATTTAGGATTTACAGAATCGCAACCTCAAGAAACAAAATATTACTAGTTTTTGTGTTGTCATTTTCTACCAATATTTTATCTTTATGTTCAGAACATTTTTTATCGTAAATATATCGGTAGTTCTCAACAATTTTAATTAATTTTCCATCGAATTAACTCATTTTGTTGGCACAGAAATAAACAACAGTTGAGGTTAGGTTAGAACGCGCTATTTACANTATCTAGTCTTCAGAGAGCAGTATTTAGTCTTCTAGAAGCAGTATCTAGTCTTCTGCCAAAGTTATGAATGTTTTCTCCAAAATATTTTATCTTTCTTTTGCAATATTTAGACCTGTAAGCAATAGCTAATCTTCAAAAAACAGTATTTAGTTTCCACAAAGCAATTTTTGTCTTTAGAAAGCAGTGTTTAGTGTTCCAGACGCTGTATTTAGACCTGTCGGCAGTATCTAGTCTACAGAGAGCAGTATTTAGTCTTCTAGAAGCAGTATCTAATCTTCTGCCAAAGTTATGAATGTTTTCTCCAAAATATTTTATCATTCTTTTGCAGTATTTAGACTTGTAAGCAGTAGCTAGTCTTCAGAAAGCAGTATTTAGTCTCCACAAAGCAATTTTTGTCTTTAGAAAGCAGTATTTAGTGTTCCAGACGCTGTATTTAGACCTGTCGGCAGTATCTAGTCTTCAGAGAGCAGTATTTAGTCTTCTAGAAGCAGTATCTAGTCTTCTGCCAAAGTTATGAATGTTTTCTCCAAAATATTTTATCTTTCTTTTGCAGTATTTAGACCTGTTAGCAGTATCTAGTCTTGAGAAAGCAGTATTTAGTCTCCACAAAGAAATTTTAGTCTTTAGAAGGCAGTATTTAGTGTTCCAGACGCTGTATTTAGACCTGTCGGAAGTATCTAGTCTTCCGAAAGCAGTATTTAGTTTTTAGAAGCAGTATCTAGTCTTCTGCCAACGTTATGTATCTTTTGTTCTTGATACTGACAGCTACTTCTTTCTGGGTGGCTATCATCANGCAGTATCTAGTCTTCAGAAAGCAGTATTTAGTTTTTTAGAAGCAGTATCCAGTCTTCTGCCAACGTTATGTATGTTTTGTTCTTGATACTGACAGCTATTTCTTTCTGGGTGTCTATCATCATCTTTTTGGGAGCCTCTTATTATATATACGGATCTTGTACTATCCGGTACCTCATTTCTGCAGCTGTTACTTTGCTTTTGTGCTTATTCTGCATTGGCAAAGTTTCCGTATTGGTGATTTCCTGTCCTGTGCAATAACAAGACAACTCCATTGGTTTCTTGTTCATATTCTTCACATTCTTTTATTGAACACATAAGTATTGCCATGAAAAATCATGTTTGATTTATAATCAATTGTTTGTTTTCTCTGAACAGTAATTTCAGACTTCATGTGGACTTTGAACAATGTAATTCCTGCTTTTTGCTGAAGTTTAGTTTATAACTATTGCAATTTCAAACTTTTTCTTGCAAATTAACCTTCTGACCAGAGTATTCTTAAGTTTGGGTTTTCACCAGTATAATTCTTAAATTTTTGCTGAAGTATGCAAAAAAATGCAGGAAAGATATTCGTAATGAATCAGAAAATCATAATTTATAAACTGTTTCAGTTTGGCTGATTTCATTTTGAAGGAATTAAGTCAAAATCAGCAAAAACATCAAATTTGGTAATGTTGTTTTAAAACAGTCAACGATATTTCAAAAGTTAAAGGAGATGGAGGTAAACTTTATGCAGGAAAGATATTCATAATGAATCAGAAAATCATAATTTATAAGCTGTTTCAGTTTGGCTGATTTCATTTTGAAGGAATTAAGTCAAAATCAGCAAAAACATCAAATTTGGTAATGTTGTTTTAAAACAGTCAACGATATTTCAAAAGTTAAAGGAGATGGAGGTAAACTTTATGCAGGAAAGATATTCATAATGAATCAGAAAATCATAATTTATAAGCTGTTTCAGTTTGGCTGATTTCATTTTGAAGGAATTAAGTCAAAATCAGCAAAAACATCAAATTTGGTAATGTTGTTTTAAAAGAGCCAATCATATTTCAAAAGTTAAAGGAGATGGCTAAAAACTTTATGCAGGAAAGATATTCGTAATGAATCAGAAAATCATAATTTATAAACTGTTTCAGTTTGGCTGATTTCATTTTGAAAAAATTAAGTCAAAATCAGCAAAAACATCAAATTTGGTAATGTTGTTTTAAAAGAATCAATCATATTTCAAAAGTTAAAAGAGATGGAGAAAAATTTTATACAGGAAAGATATTCGTAATGAATCAGAAAATCATAATTTATAAGCTGTTTCAGTTTGGTTGATTTCATTTTGTAGGAATTAAGTCAAAATCAGCAAAATATCAAATTTGGCAATTTTGTCTTGAAGAATCAATTATATCTCAAAAACTAAAAGAGATGGAGGAAAATTTTATGCTGGAAATTCCTTCGTAATTAATCAGAAAATCATAATTTATAAGCTGTTTCAGTTTGGATGATTTCATTTTGTAGGAAATAAGTCAAAATCTGCAAAACATCAAATTTGGCAATTTTGTTTTAAAGAATCAATCATATCTCAAAAACTAAAAGAGATGGAGGAAAACTTTATGCAGGAAATCTCTTCGTAATGAATCAAAAAATCATAATTTATAAGCTGTTTCAGTTTGACTGATTTCATTTTGAAGGAATTAAGTCAAAATCAGCAAAAACATCAAATTTGGTAATGTTGTTTTAAAAGCATCAATCATATTTCAAAAGTTAAAGGATATGGAGAAAAACTATATGCAGGAAAGATATTCGTAATGAATTAGAAAATCATAATTTATAAGCTGTTTCAGTTTGGCTGATTTCATTTTGAAGGAAATAAGTCAAAATCAGCAAAAACATCAAATTTGGCAATTTAAAGAATTAATCATATCTCAAAAGCTAAAAGATATGGAGGAAAATTTTATGCAGGAAATTCCTTCGTAATGAATCAGAAAATCATAATTTATAAGCTGTTTCAGTTTGGCTGATTTCATTTTGAAGGAATTAAATCAAAATCAGCAAAAACCTCAAATTTGGTAATGTTGTTTTAAAAGAGTCAATCATATTTCAAAAGTTAAAGGAGATGGCTAAAAACTTTATGCAGGAAAGATATTCGTAATGAATCAGAAAATCATAATTTATAAGCTGTTTCAATTTGGCTGATTTCATTTTGCAGGAATAAAGTCAAAATCTGCAAAACATCAAATTTGGCAATTTTGTTTTAAAGAATCAATTATATCTCAAAAGCTAAAAGAGATAGAGGAAAACTTTATAGAGGAAAAATATTCGTAATGAATCAGAAAATTATAATTTATAAGCTGTTTCAGTTTGGCTGATTTCATTTTGAAGGAATTAAGTCAAAATCAGCAAAAACATCAAATTTGGTAATTTTCTTTTAAAGAATCAATCATATCAAAGATGGAGGAAAACTGTATGTAGGAAAGTTCTTCGTAATGAATCACAATTGATAAGTTGTTTAAGTTTGATTCTCGCCATTTAGAAGTTATGACTAAGAAAATAAACAAGACTAACTTTACTATTAACTTTAAAGTCTCAATCCAACTTATCTAAGTAAATATTAAAATAATCTTGGATATTATGATGCACTCCTACATATGCTATCCACACCGCATGCAATTTACGAATGTTTGAATGGCGCAACGATTTTAAATCAGATCTCCCTTCGTGATCTGACTACAAATGAAGCTGAGGATTGTTCTTTAGAATTTTTAATAATTTACACAATAACCGATTAACTTAATAGCATCATGTTTTGCAACACTATGTTGCTAGCAAATAAATAGATACTACTTCCACGATATACTGCTGATAAAAAACTGGATAGTAACTTATTGCTTGTAGAAAACTGTAATACTGATAAAAAACTAAATATTACTTGTAGAAGACGATATACTGCTGGCAAAAGACTAGATACTGATGGCAGATTACTACCTATTCGTTATGAACGGTATGTTACTGACAGAATAATAGATACTGCTTCCAAAAGACGATATATTGCTGATAAATTGGGTAATGGGCGTCTTTGTAAGACTTGATAGATACTGGGAGGTAAATAAGCAGTTTTATAACAGAATCCTTGTGGATTCCTCTTTATCTCGAGTTTTTCAGTAAGACGACGAGACAGTAAAAACACATTTTATGTGACACATCATGTTGTTGACATCGGAGTTGAATGGCAAATTATAAATAGCATTAGGAACACACTTCTGAAAAACATCCTAGCCTTTGAGAAATCCCTGGTCAGGTTGATGTGACACTTTAATATGAAACGATGTAAAAAAATTATTAACAAAATCTCTCAGCATTATCAATGTCATTCCTTAACACGGTCGCAAATATGTTCAATATTGACTGTAACATTTCGCAACATCATCCCAAACGTCCCTCTTTATGTATGGTCTCTGACACATTTCAAGTTCCATGCAGCATAATCTAAAATACTCCTCAACATTGTCTCTGTCAATATTCAACATTGCCCCAAAGACGCTAGACGATGTTAAGGTATAACAGATTTTGAGGTTTCTCGCACCTCAAAATCGTCTAGTACCTCCTCGGTACTATTCTTTCCAGCTCTCAACATCGTCCCTGAAAAATATCATCCTATTATCCCAGAATTGTTTATCCCTGCCACCATGCAATACCATCTCACATATTTCCTCAACATTCTTTCTGCCAACCCTGAGTAGAGTGTGGCACACTTCAATATAGTCCCTCATTAGCATTCCACTCATCGCATAACATCATTCCTCAATAAAATTTCTGCTCTATTGATAAATGAGGAATGTTTGTGACGATATCAAACAATGTAATTACAAATCAAAAATAGGTTAGAAATAGAGTCTCTAATTTATCTAGCCCTCTCTAGAGTTAGAAATTGCTATATATCTCAACTAACAAAACAGATGCGATCGATAAGATGTGCAGCAAACTTATTCCGTTGCAAGGAGAACAAAGCTTTGGCCAATTGCCATATCTTTTAAAACTTCAAACATGGGTATTAATGGTAAAGACGCAAAAGTAGAAATGTTATGTGCCAATTATATTTAAAATTATTATAGTTAAAGATATAATTTGATAAATGTAATGACCTCTTTTCGGAATCATTACCCCACTTTATATTTGAGCTTTTTTACTTAAATTGGATGCGAGAATAGTACAAGATCTGAATAGTACTAGATATAAATCTGAAGTAATTTTTAATCAAAATCTTATTATTAATTATTATTTCTAACCTTGTTCATAAAACCAAAAAAAAAAAAACAATAATTATAAGCTTGTTATTATTATCGGCCAATGCTTCAGTAAAAATAACCACACACGTTCCCATTCAATATGAATCACACTCTCCTCTTTTCACTCACACGTATACACACGCGTTTCTATACTACAAGAAAAGATGTTTTATTTTTAAAATTTTACACCGTCCTCGAAACGACTACGATGATAATCCGTTTTAACCCGTTTAATTCGATCGAGAGTCGCGCTCGAATGCGTGTCGTCGCTAAATAATTGAATCGTTATTAATGCGAACTTGAGTTTTAAGGCCGCGGTTTAATTGACGGGGACCGAACCGAAACCGGCTCACCTTAACGTAATTGAACTACGCGAAGTTGTTTGTTCGAAGTTAAATTAGCTCGTTTTGGTAAAGTCGTTTCGACTATCGATTGTGTTTTCCTATCCATTATATTACCAATGCAAAGTTGGCCCACAATTTTATTAATAATTTCATCTAATTCTCACTTTTTTGATATTTTCTCAATATCTACGCATATATGGCTAATTTGGCTGATGTCATTTTGAAGGAATGAAGTCAAAATCAGCAAAACATCAAATTTGGCAATTTTGCTTTAAAGAATCAAGAGATGGAGGAAAAATTGATGCAGGAAATTTCTTCGTGATTAATCAGAAAATCATAATTTATAAGTTGTTTCAATTTGGCAGATTTCATCTTGAAGGAATTAAGTTAAAATCAGCAAAAACATCAAATTTGGCAATTTTGTTTTAAAGGAGTCAACGATATTTCAAAAGTTAAAGGAGATGGAGGTAAACTTTATGCAGGAAAGATATTCGTAATGAATCAGAAAATCATAATTTATAAGCTGTTTCAGTTTGGCTGACTTCATTTTGAAGGAATTAAGTCAAAATCAGCAAAAACATCAAATTTGGTAATGTTGCTTTAAAAGAGTCAATCGTATTTTAAAAGTTAAAAGAGATGGAGGAAAATTTTATGCGGAAAAGGTATTCGTAATGAATCAGAAAATCATAATTTATAAGCTGTTTCACTTTGGCTGACTTCATTTTGAAGGAATTAAGTCAAAATCAGTAAAAGCATCAAATTTGGTAATGTTGTTTTAAAAGAGTCAATCATATTTCAAAAGTTAAAGGAGATGGAGAAAAATTTTATGCAGGAAGGCTATTCGTAATGAATCAGAAAAGCATAATTTATAAGCTGTTTAAGTTTTGGCTGATTCCATTTTGAAGGAATTAAGTCAAAATCAGCAAAAACATCAAATTTGGTAATTTTGTTTTAAAGAATCAATCATATCTCAAAAACTAAAAGAGATGGAGGAAAATTTTATGCAGGAAATTCCTTCGTAATTAATCAGAAAATCATAATTTATAAGCTGTTTCAGTTTGGCTGATTTCATTTTGAAGGAATTAAGTCAAAATCAGCAAAAACATCAAATTTGGTAATGTTGTTTTAAAAGAGTCAATCATATTTCAAAAGTTAAAGGAGATGGAGAAAAACTTTATGCAGGAAAGATATTCGTAATGAATCAGAAAATCATAATTTATAAGCTGTTTCAGTTTGGCTGATTTCATTTTGAAGGAATTAAGTCAAAATCAGCAAAAACATCAAATTTGGTAATGTTGTTTTAAAAGAGTCAATCATATTTCAAAAGTTAAAGGAGATGGAGAAAAACTTTATGCAGGAAAGATATTCGTAATGAATCAGAAAATCATAATTTATAAGCTGTTTCAGTTTGGCTGATTTCATTTTGAAGGAATTAAGTCAAAATCAGCAAAAACATCAAATTTGGTAATGTTGTTTTAAAAGAGTCAATCATATTTCAAAAGTTAAAGGAGATGGAGAAAAACTTTATGCAGGAAAGATATTCGTAATGAATCAGAAAATCATAATTTATAAGCTGTTTCAGTTTGGCTGATTTCATTTTGAAGGAATTAAGTCAAAATCAGCAAAAACATCAAATTTGGTAATGTTGTTTTAAAAGAGTCAATCATATTTCAAAAGTTAAAGGAGATGGAGAAAAACTTTATGCAGGAAAGATATTCGTAATGAATCAGAAAATCATAATTTATAAGCTGTTTCAGTTTGGCTGATTTCATTTTGAAGGAATTAAGTCAAAATCAGCAAAAACATCAAATTTGGTAATGTTGTTTTAAAAGAGTCAATCATATTTCAAAAGTTAAAGGAGATGGAGAAAAACTTTATGCAGGAAAGATATTCGTAATGAATCAGAAAATCATAATTTATAAGCTGTTTCAATTTGGCTGATTTCATTTTGCAGGAATAAAGTCAAAATCTGCAAAACATCAAATTTGGCAATTTTGTTTTAAAGAATCAATTATATCTCAAAAGCTAAAAGAGATAGAGGAAAACTTTATAGAGGAAAAATATTCGTAATGAATCAGAAAATTATAATTTATAAGCTGTTTCAGTTTGGCTGATTTCATTTTGAAGGAATTAAGTCAAAATCAGCAAAAACATCAAATTTGGTAATGTTGTTTTAAAAGAATCAATCATATTTCAAAAGCTAAAAGAGATGGAGAAAAACTTTATGCAGGAAAATTTTTCGTAATGAATCAAAAAATCATAGTTTATAAGCTGTTTATGTTTGGCTGATTTCATTTTGAAGGAATTAAATCAAAATCAGCAAAAACATCAAATTTGGCAATTTTCTTTTAAAGAATCAATCATATCAAAGATGGAGGAAAACTGTATGTAGGAAAGTTCTTCGTAATGAATCACAATTCATAAGTTGTTTAAGTTTGATTCTCGCCATTTAGAAGTTATGACTAAGAAAATAAAAAAGATTAATTTTACTATTAACTTTAAAGTCTCGTCGAGTTTGAATGGCGCAACGATTTTAAATCAGATCTCCCTTCGTGATCTGACTACAAATGAAGCTGAGGATTGTTCTTTAGAATTTTTAATAATTTACACAATAACCGATTAACTTAATAGCATCATGTTTTGCAACACTATGTTGCTAGCAAATAAATAGATACTACTTCCACGATATACTGCTGATAAAAAACTGGATAGTAACTTATTGCTTGTAGAAAACTGTAATACTGATAAAAAACTAAATATTACTTGTAGAAGACGATATACTGCTGGCAAAAGACTAGATACTGATGGCAGATTACTACCTATTCGTTATGAACGGTATGTTACTGACAGAATAATAGATACTGCTTCCAAAAGACGATATATTGCTGATAAATTGGGTAATGGGCGTCTTTGTAAGACTTGATAGATACTGGGAGGTAAATAAGCAGTTTTATAACAGAATCCTTGTGGATTCCTCTTTATCTCGAGTTTTTCAGTAAGACGACGAGACAGTAAAAACACATTTTATGTGACACATCATGTTGTTGACATCGGAGTTGAATGGCAAATTATAAATAGCATTAGGAACACACTTCTGAAAAACATCCTAGCCTTTGAGAAATCCCTGGTCAGGTTGATGTGACACTTTAATATGAAACGATGTAAAAAAATTATTAACAAAATCTCTCAGCATTATCAATGTCATTCCTTAACACGGTCGCAAATATGTTCAATATTGACTGTAACATTTCGCAACATCATCCCAAACGTCCCTCTTTATGTATGGTCTCTGACACATTTCAAGTTCCATGCAGCATAATCTAAAATACTCCTCAACATTGTCTCTGTCAATATTCAACATTGCCCCAAAGAGTCTAGTACCTCCTCGGTACTATTCTTTCCAGCTCTCAACATCGTCCCTGAAAAATATCATCATATTATCCCAGAATTGTTTATCCCTGCCACCATGCAATACCATCTCATATATTTCCTCAACATTCTTTCTGCCAACCCTGAATACAGTGTGGTACACTTCAATATAGTCCCTCATTAGCATTCCACTCATCGCATAACATCATTCCTGAATAAAATTTCTGCTCTATTGATAAATGAGGAATGTTTGTGACGATATCAAACAATGTAATTACAAATCAAAAATAGATTAGAAATAGAGTCTCTAATTTATCTAGCCCTCTCTAGAGTTAGAAATTGCTATATATCTCAACTAACAAAACAGATGCGATCGATAAGATGTGCAGCAAACTTATTCCGTTGCAAGGAGAACAAAGCTTTGGCCAATTGCCATATCTTTTAAAACTTCAAACATGGGTATTAATGGTAAAGACGCAAAAGTAGAAATGTTATGTGCCAATTATATTTAAAATTATTATAGTTAAAGATATAATTTGATAAATGTAATGACCTCTTTTCGGAATCATTACCCCACTTTATATTTGAGCTTTTTTACTTAAATTGGATGCGAGAATAGTACAAGATCTGAATAGTACTAGATATAAATCTGAAGTAATTTTTAATCAAAATCTTATTATTAATTATTATTTCTAACCTTGTTCATAAAACCAAAAAAAAAAAAACAATAATTATAAGCTTGTTATTATTATCGGCCAATGCTTCAGTAAAAATAACCACACACGTTCCCATTCAATATGAATCACACTCTCCTCTTTTCACTCACACGTATACACACGCGTTTCTATACTACAAGAAAAGATGTTTTATTTTTAAAATTTTACACCGTCCTCGAAACGACTACGATGATAATCCGTTTTAACCCGTTTAATTCGATCGAGAGTCGCGCTCGAATGCGTGTCGTCGCTAAATAATTGAATCGTTATTAATGCGAACTTGAGTTTTAAGGCCGCGGTTTAATTGACGGGGACCGAACCGAAACCGGCTCACCTTAACGTAATTGAACTACGCGAAGTTGTTTGTCCGAAGTTAAATTAGCTCGTTTTGGTAAAGTCGTTTCGACTATCGATTGTGTTTTCCTATCCATTATATTACCAATGCAAAGTTGGCCCACAACTCTTTTAATAATTTCATCTAATTTTCACTTTTTTGATATTTTCTCAATATCTATGCATATATGGCTAATTTGACTGATGTCATTTTGAAGCAATGATGTCAAAATCTGCAAAACATCAAATTTGGCAATTTTGCTTTAAAGAATCAAGAGATGGAGGAAAATTTGATGCAGGAAATTTCTTCGTGATTAATCAGAAAATCATAATTTATAAGTTGTTTCAATTTGGCAGATTTCATTTTGAAGGAATTAAGTCAAAATCAGCAAAAACATCAAATTTGGCAATTTTGTTTTAAAAAAGTCAATCATATTTCAAAAGTTAAAGGAGATGGAGAAAAACTTTATGCAGGAAATTCCTTCGTAATTAATCAGAAAATCATAATTTATAAGCTATTCAAGTTTGGCTGATTTCATTTCGAAGGAATTAAGTCAAAATCAGCAAAAACATCAAATTTGGTAATTTTGTTTTAAAAGAGTCAATCATATTTCAAAAGTTAAAGGAGATGAAAAAAAACTTTATGCAGGAAAGATATTCGTAATGAATCAGAAAATCATAATTTATAAGCTGTTTCAGTTTGGCTAATTTCATTTTGTAAGAATAAAGTTAAAATCAGCAAAAATATTAAACGAAATAATTTTGTTATGAAGAATCAATTATATCTCAAAAGCTAAAAGAGATAGAGGAAAACTTTATATAGGAAAGATATTCGTAATGAATCAGAAAATCATAATTTATAAGCTGTTTCAGTTTGGCTGATTTCATTTTGAAGGAATTAAGTCAAAATCAGCAAAAACATCAAATTTGGTAATTTTGTTTTAAAGGAATCAATCATATCTCAAAAGTTAAAAGAGATGGAGGAAAATTTTATGCAGGAAATTCCTTCGTAATTAATCAGAAAATCATAATTTATAAGCTGTTTCAGTTTGGCTGATTTCATTTTGAAGGGATAAAGTCAAAATCTGCAAAACATCAAATTTGGCAATTTTGCTTTAAACAAGTCAATCATATTTCAAAAGTTAAAGTAGATGGAGAAAAACTTTATGCAGGAAAAATATTCGTAATGAATCAGAAAATCATAATTTATAAGCTGCTTCAGTTTGGCTGATTTCATTTTGAAAGAATTAAGTCAAAATCAGCAAAAACATCAAATTTGGCAATTTTGTTTTAAAGGAATCAATCATATCTCAAAAGCTAAAAGAGATAGAGGAAAATTTTATGCAGGAAATTCCTTCGTAATTAATCAGAAAATCGTAATTTATAAGCTGTTTCAGTTTGGCTGATTCCATTTTGAAGGAATTAAGTCAAAATTAGCAAAAACATCAAATTTGGTAATTTTGTTTTAAAGAATCAATCATATCTCAAAAACTAAAAGAGATGGAGGAAAATTTTATGCAGGAAATTCCTTCGTAATGAATCAGAAAATCATAATTTATAAGCTGTTTCAGTTTGGCTGATTTCATTTTGAAGGAATTAAGTCAAAATCAGCAAAAATATCAAATTTGGTAATTTTGTTTTAAAGCAGTCAATCATATTTCAAAAGTTAAAGGAGATGGAGAAAAACTTTATGCAGGAAAGATATTCGTAATGAATCAGAAAATCATAATTTATAAGCTGTTTCAGTTTGGCTAATTTCATTTTGTAAGAATAAAGTTAAAATCAGCAAAAATATTAAACGAAATAATTTTGTTATGAAGAATCAATTATATCTCAAAAGCTAAAAGAGATAGAGGAAAACTTTATATAGGAAAGATATTCGTAATGAATCAGAAAATTATAATTTATAAGCTGTTTAACTTTGGCTGATTTCATTTTGAAAGAATTAAGTCAAAATCAGCAAAACCATCAAATTTGGCAATTTTGATTTAAAGGAATTAATCATATCTCAAAAGCTAAAAGAGATGGAGGAAAATTTTATGCAGGATATTTCTTCGTAATTAATCAGAAAATCATAATTTATAAGCTGTTTTAGTTTTGCTGATTTCATTTTGTAGGAATAAAGTTAAAATCAGCTAAAACACCAAACTAAATAATTTTGTTATAAAGAATCAATCATACCTCAAAAGCTAAAAGAGATAGAGAAAAACTTTATGCAGAAAATTTCTTCGTAATCAATCAGAAAATCATAATTTATAAGCTGTTTCAGTTTGGCTGATTTCATTTTGAAGGAATTAAGTCAAAATCAGCAAAAACATTAAATTTGGTAATTTTGTTTTAAAGCAGTCAATCATATTTCAAAAGTTAAAGGAGATGGAGAAAACCTTTATGCAGGAAAGATATTCGTAATGAATCAGAAAATCATAATTTATAAGCTGTTTCAGTTTGGCTGATTCCATTTTGTAGGAATAAAGTTAATATCAGCAAAAACATCAAACTAAATAATTTTGTTATAAAGAATCAATCATATCTCAAAAGCTAAAAGAGATACAGGAAAACTTTATGCAGGAAAGATATTCGTAATGAATCAGAAAATTATAATTTATAAGCTGTTTAAGTTTGGCTGATTCCATTTTGAAGGAATTAAGTCAAAATCAGCAAAAACATCAAATTTGGCAATTTTGTTTTAAAGGAATCAATCATATCTCAAAAGCTAAAAGAGATGGAGGAAAATTTTATGCAGGAAATTTCTTCGTAATTAATCAGAAAATCATAATTTATAAGCTGTTTCAGTTTAGCTGATTCCATTTTGAAGGAATTAAGTTAAAATTAGCAAAAACATCAAATTTGGCAATTTGGTTTAAAGGAATGAATCATATTTCAAAAGTTAAAGGAGATGGAGAAAAACTTTATGCAGGAAAGATATTCGTAATGAATCAGAAAATCATAATTTATAAGCTGTTTCAGTTTGGTTGATTTCATTTTGAAGGAATAAAGTTAAAATCAGCAAAAACATCAAACTAAATAATTTTGTTATAAATAATCAATCATATCTCAAAAACTAAAAGAGATGGAGGAAAACTTTATGCAGGAAAGATATTCGTAATAAATCAGAAAATCATAATTTATAAGTTGTTCAAGTTTGGCTGATTTCATTTTGAAAGGATAAAGTCAAAATCTGTAAAACATCAAATTTGGCAATTTTGCTTTAAAGGAGTTAATGATATTTCAAAAGTTAAAGGAGATAGAGGAAAACTTTATGCAGGAAAGATATTCGTAATGAATCAGAAAATTATAATTTATAAGCTGTTCAAGTTTGGCTGATTTCATTTTGAAGGAATTAAGTCAAAATCAGCAAAAACATCAAATTTGGCAATTTCGTTTTAAAGGAATCAATCAAATCTCAAAAGCTAAAAGAGATGGAGGAAAATTTGATGCAGGAAATTCCTTCGTAATTAATCAGAAAATCTTAATTTAGAAGCTGTTTCAGTTTGGCTGATTCCATTTTGAAGGAATTAAGTTAAAATTAGCAAAAATATCAAATTTGGTAATGTTGTTTTAAAAGAGTCAATCATATTTCAAAAGTTAAAGGAGATGGAGAAAAACTTTATGCAGGAAAGATATTCGTAATGAATCAGAAAATCATAATTTATAAGCTGTTTCAGTTTGGCTGATTTCATTTTGAAGGAATTAAGTCAAAATCAGCAAAAACATCAAATTTGGTAATGCTGTTTTAAAAGAGTCAATCATATTTCAAAAGTTAAAGGAGATGGAGAAAAACTTTATGCAGGAAAGATATTCGTAATGAATCAGAAAATCATAATTTATAAGCTGTTTCAGTTTGGTTGATTTCATTTTGTAGGAATAAAGTTAAAATTAGCAAAAACATCAAACTAAATAATGTTGTTATAAAGAATCAATCATATCTCAAAAGATAAAAGAGATTGAAGAAAACTTTACATAGGAAAGATATTCGTAATTAATCAGAAAATTATAATTTATAAGCTGTTTAAGGTTGGCTGATTCCATTTTGAAGGAATTAAGTCAAAATCAGCAAAAACATCAAATTTGGCAATTTTGTTTTAAAGGAATCAATCATATCTCAAAAGCTAAAAGAGATAGGGAAAAACTTTATGCAGGAAATTTCTTCGTAATTAATCAGAAAATCATAATTTATAAGCTGTTTCAGTTTGGTTGATTCCATTTTAAAGGAATTAAGTCAAAATCAGCAAAAATATCAAATTTGGTAATTTTGTTTTAAAGCAGTCAATCATATTTCAAAAGTTAAAGGAGATGGAGAAAAACTTTATGCAGGAAAAATATTCGTAATGAATCAGAAAATCATAATTTATAAACTGTTTCAGTTTGGCTGATTTCATTTTGTAGGAATAAAGTTAAAATCAGCAAAACATCAAACTAAATAATTTTGTTATGAAGAATCAATCATATCTCAAAAGCTAAAAGAGATAGAGGAAAATTTTATGCAGGAAAGATATTCGTAATGAATCAGAAAATCATAATTTATAAGCTGTTTCAGTTTGGCGGATTTCATTTTGAAGGAATAAAGACAAAATCTGCAAAACATCAAATTTGGCAATTTTGTTTTAAAGGAATCAATCATATCTCAAAAGTTAAAAGAGATGGAGGAAAATTTTATGCAGGAAATTTCTTCGTAATGAATCAAAAAATCATAATTTATAAGCTGTTTCAGTTTGGCTGATTCCATTTTGAAGGAATTAAGTCAAAATCAGCAAAAACATCAAATTTGGTAATGTTGTTTTAAAAGAGTCAATCATATTTCAAAAGTTAAAGGAGATGGAGAAAAACTTTATGCAGGAAAGATATTCGTAATGAATCAGAAAATCATAATTTATAAACTGTTTCAGTTTGGTTGATTTCATTTTGTAGGAATAAAGTTAAAATCAGCAAAAACATCAAACGAAATAATTTTGTTATGAAGAATCAATCATATCTCCAAAGCTAAAAGAGATACAGGAAAACTTTATGCAGGAAAGATATTCGTAATGAATCAGAAAATTATAATTTATAAGCTGTTTAAGTTTGGCTGATTTCATTTTGAAAGAATTAAGTCAAAATCAGCAAAAACATCAAATTTGGCATTTTGTTTTAAAAGAATCAATCATATCTCAAAAGCTAAAAGAGATGCAGGAAAATTTGATGCAGGAAATGTATTCGTAATTAATCAAAAAATCGTAGTTAAATTACCTCATTATATTATTAATGCAAAGTTGGCCCACAATTTTTTTAATAATCCATCATATTTCATCTAATTTTCACTTTTTTGATATTTTCTCAATATCTATGCATCTCACATACGATTAACATCAATCATTTATCATATCATATCGTTTATCATAATCAATGATTATAATAAACATCAAAAACGTTCCCGTCTATTTGATGGCTAATAANAAACTAAATAATTTTGTTATGAAGAATCAATCATATCTCAAAAGCTAAAAGAGATAGAGGAAAACTTTATTCAGGAAAGATATTCGTAATGAATCAGAAAATCATAATTTATAAGCTGTTCAAGTTTGGCTGATTTCATTTTGAAAGGATAAAGTCAAAATCTGCAAAACATCAAATTTGGCAATTTTGCTTTAAAGGAGTTAATGATATTTCAAAAGTTAAAGGAGATAGAGCAAAACATTATGCAGGAAAGATATTCATAATGAACCAGGAAATCATAATTTATAAGCCGTTTCAGTTTCGTTGATTTCATTTTGTAGGAATAAAGTCAAAATTAGCAAAACATCAAATTTAGTAATTTTGCTTTAAAGGAATTAATCATATCTCAAAAACTAAAAGAGATGGAGGAAAATTTTATGCAGGAAATTCCTTCGTAATGAATCAGAAAATCATAATTTATAAGCTGTTTCAGTTTGGTTGATTTCATTTTGTAGGAATTAAGTCAAAATCAGCAAAAACATCAAATTTGGTAATGTTGTTTTAAAAGAGTCAATCATATTTCAAAAGTTAAAGGAGATGGAGAAAAACTTTATGCAGGAAAGATATTCGTAATGAATCAGAAAATCATAATTTATAAGCTGTTTCAGTTTGGCTGATTTCATTTTGAAGGAATTAAGTCAAAATCAGCAAAAACATCAAATTTGGTAATGTTGTTTTAAAAGAGTCAATCATATTTCAAAAGTTAAAGGAGATGGAGAAAAACTTTATGCAGGAAAGATATTCGTAATGAATCAGAAAATCATAATTTATAAGCTGTTTCAGTTTGGCTGATTTCATTTTGAAGGAATTAAGTCAAAATCAGCAAAAACATCAAATTTGGTAATGTTGTTTTAAAAGAGTCAATCATATTTCAAAAGTTAAAGGAGATGGAGAAAAACTTTATGCAGGAAAGATATTCGTAATGAATCAGAAAATCATAATTTATAAGCTGTTTCAGTTTGGCTGATTTCATTTTGAAGGAATTAAGTCAAAATCAGCAAAAACATCAAATTTGGTAATGTTGTTTTAAAAGAGTCAATCATATTTCAAAAGTTAAAGGAGATGGAGAAAAACTTTATGCAGGAAAGATATTCGTAATGAATCAGAAAATCATAATTTATAAGCTGTTTCAGTTTGGCTGATTTCATTTTGAAGGAATTAAGTCAAAATCAGCAAAAACATCAAATTTGGTAATGTTGTTTTAAAAGAGTCAATCATATTTCAAAAGTTAAAGGAGATGGAGAAAAACTTTATGCAGGAAAGATATTCGTAATGAATCAGAAAATCATAATTTATAAGCTGTTTCAGTTTGGCTGATTTCATTTTGAAGGAATTAAGTCAAAATCAACAAAAACATCAAATTTGGTAATGCTGTTTTAAAAGAGTCAATCATATTTCAAAAGTTAAAGGAGATGGAGAAAAACTTTATGCAGGAAAGATATTCGTAATGAATCAGAAAATCATAATTTATAAACTGTTTCAGTTTGGTTGATTTCATTTTGTAGGAATAAAGTTAAAATCAGCAAAAACATCAAACGAAATAATTTTGTTATGAAGAATCAATCATATCTCCAAAGCTAAAAGAGATACAGGAAAACTTTATGCAGGAAAGATATTCGTAATGAATCAGAAAATTATAATTTATAAGCTGTTTAAGTTTGGCTGATTTCATTTTGAAAGAATTAAGTCAAAATCAGCAAAAACATCAAATTTGGCATTTTGTTTTAAAAGAATCAATCATATCTCAAAAGCTAAAAGAGATGCAGGAAAATTTGATGCAGGAAATGTATTCGTAATTAATCAAAAAATCGTAGTTAAATTACCTCATTATATTATCAATGCAAAATTGATCCACAATTTTTCTAATAATCCATCATATTTCATCTAATTTTCACTTTTTTGATATTTTCTCAATATCTATGCATCTCACATACGATTAACATCAATCATTTATCATATCATATCGTTTATCATAATCAATGATTATAATAAACATCAAAAACGTTCCCGTCTATTTGATGGCTAATAAAAAAGCTTGGGTCATTGCCATAGCTTTCAATTAATTCTTTGTTACAACACGAAAATGTATTACAACTTCCTTATTACACCTTTTAAAGCACTGTAAATACAAGCAAACTTTCAGGTTTATCTTATTGTTAGAACAAATGGAAAATGATGAATCTCTTACTACAATAGATGCTTGGAAGAAATTTACCATTTTAGATGACGTTAAGCATGTTAGACTTTCATACACTCAGATCAAACAATTAATGATCAAGGTCTGTTGGTAGCAAAGCAGTATGGCCAAATGTTGTTGAAAGTGAATATGATGAGAATCACCAATTTCGCTGAGTTAGCTCATATCATAGGAGGAATGTATCTGAGAGCAAAAGTTAATAAACTTTTTTCCTAAAACGTTCCGAATTCCATTCTGCACCAACAACAAGATGTAAACTCATCATTACATTTCTTTTTATCAATAAAAATTTCTTATCAATCCCCAAATTGCGATAAATTCGATTTTTTATTGAAGAATTGTTGATGAATTCAAGATAAGATAAATTTAAGAGACGCAAATAGCCTCCTCTTTTTAGTTCTGTACAGAATCGTTTTATTTATTCAAAGTCAGGGTGAAGGTCGGATAAAAGAAAGGAATGCCTCGAATGTATATGATAATGATTTTATGGCGACCTTAAAACAACAAAAACATTTGTATATTAAAAGTTAGTTGTATTAATGGGAATATCCATCTCAATTAAACCCATTGTTACGAATAAGGCTTACTTCTATTATTTGCAACGAAACCGAGTTAACTGGTTAACTCGTTATGTAACTAACAAATACAAAGCCACTTTCAACAATAACGCTTTGATTCGAACCGAAAAGAAAATTAAGAAATTAAATATAACTTACTAGAAATAATAAGAATTTTTTTTTTAGATGGTTTCGTGGAATGAAGCACACATTTTTAAAACAACACACCACCTCCTTTTCTTTTTCCACACACAACACTCCTTGTGAATCACAACGTATATAACCCGTGCGTTATTTTTAACGCATCGCGAACTCGATGTTTGTAAACACCGATAACAACAATACTCGAACGATTCGCAGCATTTCAACGATTTTTCGATACTTAAGGTCACAAAACCGTGCACAACACTAATCTAATAATCTTCACAATTTTTGGTTAAAAATGTTGCTAAATCACTTTAATTAAGAGTGGTGGTGAGTATATTTGCGCTTGATTTTGATTTCGATTTTCGAACTTCGAGTGAGAAATGGTTGAGTCTTGGTGAAGGCGACGACGACGACGTAAAGTGATGGCTCGAGTCGCACTGAGAGTCCTGGACGTGCGCTGGCAGGCAGGCACGGCACGGGCTGCCGAAGGCCGATGCCATTGTTCCGGACGCTGAGGAGCGCTTGCGCCATGTGGAGAGTCGCGCGGGGCCGGAATTATTACCTTGGAGACGCAATGCTTGCAGGTTGCCACCCGACTGTTAGACCCGATGACTTTAACTAGAGAATATAACTGATTTCATTCAAACGAATCCTACAAGAAAGAGCTATCAATCAGAATTCGACCCAAATTAATAAATTGACTGATTAAGAAAGTTTCGAAAATTCAAAGTTTTCAAGTCCATTAATTGCATGTTTATCCTGAGCTTAATCGAAATACAATTAAGATGTATCCGATTTAAATCAGTCTTAGCTAAATATATTCTAAACGAATTCAGAATAATCCTGATCTATTCTGGAAACTTTGCTAAAATAAACTCTGAAGAGTTTGAAGCAACTCTGGGCTAACTCTGGAATTGTTGAGACCATGTCCCAGAACAATGTATGCCAAAATCACGATGATTTATTTTTGCCGGTTGAGAGAAGGTAGCGCCTCGGCACAAACTAGCTCGGCTAAAAAAAAAACGTTTTACTAGTAGTTAATGGAAGCACTCGCAAATCGGAGCATGATACAAAAAAACTTTTAGAACAAAAGTTGTAGCAAATTTTATTGTTACCAATATTGGTCTGTTGTATTTTTACTCTCAGATGCGTTAATATTGAGAAAGATAAGAAAATATGAAAATTTGATGAATTCGTTGTTTTACTAGTAATTAATGGTAGGTAGCATTCGAGAATCCTAGCATGTTATAAAAAAACTTTTAGAACAAAAGTTGTAGCCAATTTTATTCTTACCAATATTGCTCTCTTCTACTCTTGCTCTCAGATGCGTCAATATTGAGGAAAATGCCAAAATATGAAAATTTGAAGAATTCGTTGTTTTACTACAAGTTAATGGGTAGCATTCGGGAATCGGAGCATGTTACAAAAAAACTTTTAAAACAAAAGTTGTAGCAAATTTTATTCTTACCAATATTGCTCTTTTGTATTTTTACTCTCAGATGCGTCAATATTGAGAAAAATAAGAAAATATAAAAATTTGATGAATTCGTTGTTTTACTAGTAATTAATGGTAGGTACCATTCGGGAATCTTAGCATGTTATAAAAAAACTTTTAGAACAAAAGTTGTAGCGAATTTTATTCTTACCAATATTGCTCTCTTCTACTCTTGCTCTCAGATGCGTCAATATTGAGAAAAATACAAAGATATGAAAATTTGATGTTTTTCGTTGTTTTACTAGTAGTTAATAGTAGCACTCGAAAATCGGAGCATGATACAAAAAAACTTTTAGAACAAAAGTTGTAGCAAATTTTATTCTTACCAATATTGCTCTGTTGTATTTTTGCTCTCAGATGCGTCAATATTAGTGATGAGACGGTATTTGCGTACCGCTTCCACGCGATTTTAAAATGCCCATTACAGAACGTTACTAATATACTTACATATTTGTAGTGATGGTTCGGTATTTGAGGAACGATATTTTGGAGCATTATTCTAATGGAACGTACCATTCTGGCACGATTTTTAAAATACCCGATTCGGAACGTTACTAAAATTTTACCTTGTACGTTTCCGATAAAGAGTCAGGTTAAACGCTGTTGTATTGATATTTGTTTAAGGCTCCTTAAATAATTTTTTTTTTCAATTTTCTTATAGCATGTAATTTTTTCTAACTTGTTACGAAACCAGCTATGTTTTAGCTCAAGGTCGATCCTTGTTGTAGCATCTCGGGCGTAAGTGACCTTGACCACAATGTTTTAGATATAACACCAAGAATGAACAAGAAGAAATTCCTTCAAACATTTATACCTCAAAAAATAAAAATCATTTTACTTTTCCATTGAAAAGTTAATACTTTAAAGATAAAATATGCATACTGTCATCATAAACTTTCCAATATGGAGGGAAAGTTGCAGATTTAAACCACATTTAGTTAAGGTGCGGAATGTATGAGCTTATTAATTTAAAAAAGTTGATGAATCAGAAAGACTAATCTTAAGATCATAGTAAATCACCAAAGATAAATAATCTCATCATTTTCATCGTACCAAATTTTGTGGTGGGATTTGAACCAACTCCGCTTCAAACGACGAGTTTAGAAGCTTTGAGCGTAACCATCTCAACCAAAGAATACGTAGAGAAAACGATAAGAAACGATGATGATGATTTATATCAATATTTGTCGAGCAAAACGTCCATTTATTATTTGTAATGGTGATATTGTATGAATGGAATAAAAAAATGATTGAAATTCCAAACAAATAGTGAAATTACTTGAGACCTAGTGACCTGGATTTCAACGTTCTCAACGAATTACAAAAGCGGTGACGTTTTTGGACTTGATCGTGAGTCACTTTGAGTCTCAATTCTCTAACTGCACCAAAATTCCACTAAAACACTGATTAATGACTACAATGAATACTTAATAAGGTGGGAGGAAGGTTTCGCTCGAGGGAAGCGGAGAAGGTGGTTCTATACCTTCGGGTGAATATTTTACGAGTCCTCAACTTAACCTGCTTTGCGTCGGGTCTTGGGATGGTAAACACGTTCTGTTCGGTCAGCACCAAACGGCCTAAACGACCTAATATCCGATTACCTCCTCGCATGTGCGGAGCTGAATAGAAAGTTGCTGCGCGATGACATTGGAACTTTCGAAGTCACTGAACCCAACAACTACATCTATTAGTTATGCAATTTTAATATCTAATTAATTTTAATCACAATTAACTTAGTAAACCTCTTTGTGTACAAAGTTTTGAGTACAAACTCGATGTTTTTTTTGCTTTACCCGAACCGTTACGACGCGTAACTGTTACTCAGCGCAACTGTGTCTCCACGATGACCTTGAATCCTGACCTCTTCGCCGCTTCTTTCGTCTTGTCTCTTTCGTTTTGTATTTTGGTTCGATAATGTTTGTTTGATAAATTGCTTGGGATTAGGTTTGGTTTGTGCTTGCAAAAACGTTTGATGTAACCGGTGGTATAGGGTAAAGCAGAGCGTAAAATACGACCGGTAATAAATTTCATTGCGTCGCGAAAAGCGTTTTTCAATCGGAGCTGATGAGCGAGTTTTGAAGCTCTACAAGCCCTATTAAAGCTCGTAGCTATGGAAACGCGCTCGCAGGTCATCCCACAGTTTCAGATGCCACGACGCGTCGCGACGTCCCAATTTATCGGATACCTCGTTTCCTGTTAAACATCGCTTCACAAATTTATACACAAATCAAAATTAACACGCAATAATAATCAACTTTGTTGAAGAAAAAAACTTTGAAAGTATTTGGTTTTATTTAGACCGATGCCATTACTGCGTGAGCTTTCCACGTTTAGGTTTTTCAATTTTAACTTTGCAAACAAAGCGCGTGGAGTTATGCCAAGAAAAATATGGACGCCGATTTATTTCTGCTGGCATAAAAATATCGTTATTCATACGAGTGGGACAATTAAATTTTGCATCTTAAAACCCATTTTTAACCGACTTCATTACCTCAACAGGTTTATTTACTCCACACTAAAAGCCTTTTTGGTTAAAACGTAATTAAGTTTCTTTATCGATTTAAAAAAGAAATTATCACCATAAAAGAAATAAAAATAGTACTTACATTAAAGCTTGAGTTGTACCATGTGATCAAATTTGCGGCCAACGATCTGGAATAAAACAGAAAAACTTAATTAGGGTGTGTCAAAATGGGTCAAATCTACTTAAAACACCTCAAGAATACTTAATAAGAACGAAAGAATTGAATTGATACTTTATAAAGTGATTTTGAAAATGAAAAAAAATGATTGGTGTATGCCAAAATGGCTCAAATCGATTCAAAACATGTTTTTAAATCACGTAATAATGACTAAAAGAGCTAAAAAAATTATTTGATCATCACTCATCTTTTTGATATCTGAGAAAATATGATTGGTGTGAATCAAAATGGATCAAATCTGCTTTAAACATCTCAAGAATACTTAACAAGAACGAAAGAATTACATTTATGCATAAAGAAGTGATTGAAACTGCTTCAATGATGCTAAAAAAACTTCTTGGTGTATATCAAAACAGTACCAATCTATTGGAAGAGGATCTTTTACAAAAAAATCAAAGGCTTTGAATGAAATTTATTTTATGAATATTGAGCTTTAATTGAAATATGAGTTAATCGTTCCAACTTCGTTAGGAACAAAGTTATCAATTTTTGGAAATTGTTTGATTTTGAGAATGTTGTAACAAAATTGTTTTGGGTTGCATTTATTCAAAAAATCATATCTTTTGATCCATAAATATTGAAGAAACGAAATTTGGTGTAAATATTCTATGAAGATTGAGCTTTAATTTAAATTTAAGTTAATCGTTCCAACTTCATTAGGGACGAAGTTATCAATTTTTGAAAATTGCTTCATTTTGGTAATGTTGTAACAAAATTGTTTTGGGTTGCATTTATTCAAAAAATCATATCATTTGATCCATAAATATTGAAGAAACGAAATTTGGTGTAAATATTCTATGAAGATTGAGCTTTAATTTAAATTTAAGTTAATCGTTCCAACTTCATTAGAGATGAAGTTATCAATTTTTGAAAATTGCTTCATTTTGGTAATGTTGTAACAAAATTGTTTTGGGTTGCATTTATTCAAAAAATCATATCATTTGATCCATAAATATTGAAGAAACCAAATTTGGTGTAAATATTCTATGAAAATTGAGCTTTAATTTAAATTTAAGTTAATCGTTCCAACATCGTTAGGGACGAAGTTATCAATTTTTGAAAATTGCTTCATTTTGGTAATATTGTAAAAAAATTGTTTTGGGTTGCATTTATTCAAAAAATCATATCATTTGATCCGTAAATATTGAAGAAATGAAATTTGGTGTAAATATTCTATGAAGATTGAGATTTAATTTAAATTTAAGTTAATCGTTCCAACTTCATTAGGGACGAAGTTATCAATTTTTGAAAATTGCTTGATTTTAACTATGTTGTAACAAAATTGATTTATTCAAAAAAATCTCATCTCTTTTGGCACAAATATTAAAAAATGATATTCAATGATAATACTAGATATTACAACTTTTAAATATCCTTAAAACGTAGTAAACAGATCGTTTTCTCGAAGAATTTCCTTCCGAACAGCAATGGAGCGGCATATTAATACTATATAAATCAAGGTTGGCCCGTTGTTGTTGATCGTCCCCCCTTTAGCAGAAAGTGGGGGGATTGCCCTACTTTGCGTCCTCAGCCACGACATCTCGAAACGCGGAAACAAGGTTAAACACGCGAACGCGATATTCCGTTTTAAGTTGAAAATTGAAAGGCGATTATGAACGAAAGAAAATTTTGAAAAAAGAAACAAATACGAAGCTGTTGAAACAGCTGAGAAGCGACTGGTGTACTCCGCCATCATGAAATTCCCCCCTTCGACCAACTAAATCGATAAACCCTCAATTGAGAATATGTTGATCACAAAAATGTTTGTAACATTTTATATTTTTTTTTTGGGTGGGGAAAAAGAAATAAATAATAAATAATGAAGAAGCTGTTGTGAGGACGTTTAATTAAACTTTTCCCCAAAGTTCGCATCAACCTACTCTCCTTTTTTTTTAGGAGAGCGGTAATTGCTAATTAGCGTCTTCGCTGGATTATAACGTTAACAACGTTACGAGGTCAACGGAGAGAAGAGATGCTTTTTCTGTATGCGGACACAAAACGAAAAAAAGTTCAATATATCATTAATAAATAGTAAACGCAACTTTTCGTCGTACTTAAGCGGTTAATATCGACGTTATCGTAGTCTAAACGGCCCGAACTATTTTTAGTATGGCCAGAAATAGCGGAATTACGGAGATTATAAATAGAGCTCTGGCCGACTCGACACCTCGAACGATTTTATAAATAAACGTAAACTGTACACATACACCACGAGAGAACTACACTTGTCGAAAGATCACAAAAACAGATATAATCTTAATTATTCTACTTTCAAAATAATTAGTTTTGAATGAATTGAATAAAACTGAAATGAAATTAGCAATGAGCGATCAAAATGAGGTCGTTGTCGTCATGGAGATATTGTAGTAAACAAACCTGGTTCAAACAAACTCTGAAAAATCTCTCCTAAAAATGTAATAAGCAATGAAGACGATTTGGGCACAAAAATAAATCATAGAGTATGCAGATAAGATACTAGCAAAAAAGGAGTCTTTCAGAGAATCTAAAAGCGCAACTCGAGGAATAGATCTAAATGTCAATGAGAAAAAAAAACAAAACTCCTAGTATAGAGTAGGCAACCACGAAATCGGATAGAACAAAACTTTATAATAGACGAAAACAACGTTGAAGTGTCATCATGTGATCTAACATGTCACATGACGACGATGAGGCGAAAATCCAGAGTGGAAGCATAGTGGGAGAATAATAGGAGAAATCAAGGGCACATGAATCACGAATTGTATCAATTATATAAGAGGAACACAATACATAAAGTTAAAGTGGTTAACACTGACAGGGCAAGTTCAGAAGATGCTGGATGAAAGAGTACCGAAGAAGACACTACAAATTCAGAACACGATGGGAGATGGCAGAAGGATGAACGTGTTGGGAGTTGCAAACTGGAAAAGAGCATCAAAAGACAGAGACTCGCAACATCAAATCAGATCAACCATTTGCTAATTGATGGCAGGTATCTCTCAAACTTGATGGATATGAGAAAGATATTTAACATCGCAGCCGTTAGAAGCACTTAGAAGACTGCAGAATTAATAAGATGTGGGCACATTACAAACAGATTTAACGGAGGATGCTAAAACAACATCGGGATATAAGAAATCACAGGCCAGAAATGAATGGTTTGACGAAGAGGAAGCATATCGAAAGAAGCAGCAACGCATAACGATATATAAGACACTCCTCTGTCCAAAAACACAATAAAAGAAAGAATCTTAAAAAGCTGGCCCAAAATGTAACAGATCAACAAAAAATTGACATTAGCTCTGCTTCTTTTATATGTTGTTTTTGCTCGATATTGCGTTGGAAACGTTATTAATTGCGATAAAATCGTTGCTAACAACTGCAAAGGGCACTGATATTTGTACGGATGTTAAAAATTCGCTTGCTACAAAAGAAATTGATTTGAAAAAAATTGTTTCCGTAATAACTGATTGTGCTCCAAGTATGGTGGGTAAAAAAAATGGTCATAAGTTTATTTCAAACAGACGTAGGACATTTGATTCTTCAATTCCACTGAACAAGTCTTGTGTGCTAAGCGTGGTTTAATATCTCTTGATAATGTAATGGCGGTAGTCACAAAAATAATCAACCTCATCTCGTCGCAGGCTTTAAACAAGCGAAAGTTCGATATTTTGTTAGATGAAGTCAACTCGGTGTACAACGGCTTACTGATGTACAGGGTGTCCCAATTTCGATGTCCGCATAGGCTATCTCCGAAACTAAAAGAAATAGAAAAGTAGCTTACATGTCATGATCTCGTTTTTCGAGAAAATGCTAATGCCGAAAACTCCAAACAGCTATCGTTTTTTGTTTTCGCCCTATCGGCAAAAACTAAAAATTTTGCGAAAACGATAATCGCGAATATCTCACTTATTATCAAAGATGGAGTATTATAAATAAATGTGTTGTTATGGTGATAACCATACCATGATGGAAAACATTGGGTACGTTCAGCAGGTGTCAACACTTGAATTAAATCAGTCAGCTAGTTGTAGGAGCTTTAATTCAGCGGAACGAAATCGGCTGAACAAGCAATTGAGAATTAGCAGTTTAGCATAACCTAAAACTATGGCCAACAATAATATTTTAGAAAATTTTGTGTTATTACAAGAGGTTATGGATGATGATGTTGATTTTAAGGCTCATTTCATTTTATACAGTTCTGCCAGTTTTCAAAATTAAAGGGGAGAAACAAAAAATATTAATCCTAACCTAGAATTTCACAACCGCTGACANGGTTAACACTGACAGGGCAAGTTCAGAAGATGCTGGATGAAAGAGTACCGAAGAAGACACTACAAATTCAGAACACGATGGGAGATGGCAGAAGGATGAACGTGTTGGGAGTTGCAAACTGGAAAAGAGCATCAGAAGACAGAGACTCGCAACATCAAATCAGATCAATCATTTGCTAATTGATGGCAGGTATCTCTCAAACTTGATCGATATGAGAAAGATATTTAACATCGCAGCCCTTAGAAGCACTTAGAAGACTGCAGAATTAATAAGATGTGGGCACATTACAAACAGATTTAACGGAGGATGCTAAAACAACAGCGGGATATGAGATTAACCTAAAACTATGGCCAACAATAATATTTTAGAAAATTTTGTGTTATTACAAGAGATTATGGATGATGATGTTGATTTTAAGGCTCATTTCATTTTATACAGTTCTGCCAGTTTTCAAAATTAAAGGGGAGAAACAAAAAATATTAATCCTAACCTAGAATTTCACAACCGCTGACAAACTAAGCGCAGATTACTTACGCTGAGATATTTACTAAACTGCTGCGTAACAGCGCTGACTTAGCATATCGTTCAGCCGCGACTGCTAATATAGCAACTTAACAGTTGACACCGGCTGAACGTGCCCATTGTTTCCAATTATTGCCAAAGTTTGTAGTAGTATTTAAAAATTCACTGACAACTCTGGCATTATGTGCTGGTGCTCCGTCATATTGAAAATATATCATTTGAGACTTATTTAATGGCAAATTGTCGACCAAAGGCACAATGTGCTGCCTTGATATATTGAGGTATTACCTGAGTTTAAGTTTTTATGGTAGATACTATATGCCAACATTCTATTATCTAAAAGGGCACACCATACATGGAACC
>NW_019281022.1:55399-81704 GCF_000648695.1 Onthophagus taurus
TGTCAAAAAAGATGCTAATTTAAAAATTCCTGGAAGCCGTATTTATTGAAATTAAGGAATGAGACTTGTTCTAAATTAAAGCTCAAAGCTTTCTCTTTACAATGATGTATAATAATTGTTGGGTTGAATTGGAAAAATATTGAGAAAAAGACTGTTGAAATAAAACTTACATTTCCGTATAACCTAAAACTGTCAAAAAATATGCTAATTTAAAAATTCCTGGAAGCCGTATTTATTAAAATTAAGGAATGAGACTTGTTCTAAATTAAAGCTCAAAGTTTTCTCTTTAAAATGATGTACCATAATTGTTAGGTTGGATTGGAAAATATTGAGAAAAAAATGTTAAAACAAAACTTACATTTTCGTATAATCTAAAACTGTCAAAAAAGATGCTAATTTAAAAATGTCTAGAAGCTGTGCTTATTGANAGTTTTCAAAATTAAAGGGGAGAAACAAAAAATATTAATCCTACCCTAGAATTTCACAACCGCTGACAAATTAAGCGCAGATTACTAATATAGCAACTCAACAGTTGACATCGGCTGAACGTGCCCATTGTTTCCAATTATTGCCAAAGTTTGCAGTAGTATTTAAAAATTCACTAACAACTCTGGCATTATGTGCTGGTGCTCCGTCATATTGAAAATATATCATTTGAGACTTATTTAACCCTAGAATACTATTCCTTCGTAAAATTTACAGTACAGTATTCACGTATATCAAAACCATTATAGTATTCTAGGGTTAATGGCAAACTGTCGACCAAAGGCAGAATGTGCTGCCTTGATATATTGAGGTATTACCTGAGTTTAAGTTTTTATGGTAGATACTATATGCCAACATTCTATTATCTAAAAGGGCATACCATACATTGAACCCCAACCTTCTTTGAACACTCAGAGACTTCATTGGTCCAGATGACATTTTGAACTACATTTTCTAAATATCATCTACAAAATTCTAATCTTAGATTGACATCTCCGGCACGTAAATAATGAGTTAGCCCCGCTTTGTATGGTTTATACATATTTTTCTTTCATATTCGGGAGCAGCGGTTTTTGGGTCAGACGTCTTGTTCAATTTCTCTGCAAGATGTTGATTGACTTATCGCAAGTGAAGCCAACATATTGACTTCATCCTCTTGCAAGCCATTTTGGTATGTTTTTGCACGTGGTTTGGGGAAGGACCAAAAATCTATTAAATTTTCTGCTAACCGGCTGAAGGTTCTTACGTGCGGTTGTCTTCTTTGCGGATGCCTTGTGAAATATAATTCCGCGGCTAACGTCACATTCTTATCTGATAACATATAGCATTCCATCATGTTACATTTTCATAATCTTCGAAGTTCATTGTAAAGTTTTATTCAGTTTTGTTATACTTTGACACCTAACATGCTGGTGCATCGTACCAGCTCATAATGACAGAGTTGTTATCGAATTTTTAAATACAATCTTTGGCAATTATTTGATACATTCCATTACATTATCAAGAGATATTAAACCACTCTTAGCACACAAGGCTTGTTCAGTAGAATTGAAGAATCAAATGTCCTACGTCTGTTTGAAATAAACTTATGAAACTATTTTTTTACCCACTATACTTGGAGCACAATCAGTTGTTATGGAAACAATTTTTTTCAAATCAATTTCTTTTGCAGCAAGCGATTTTTTAACATCCGTACAAATATCAGTGCCCTTTGCAGTTGTTAGCAACGATTTTATCGCAATTAATAACGTTTCCAACGCAATATCGAGCAAAAACAGCTAAACGAGCAGATTTAGTGCTTTCGTCAAGACATAGCGATATAAAAGAAGCAGAGCTAATGTCAATTTTTTGTTGATCTGTTACATTTTCGGCCAGTTTTTTAAGATTCTTTCTTTTATTGTGTTTCTGGACAGAGGAGTATCTTATATATTGTTATGCGTTGCTGCTTCTTTCGATATGCTTACTCTTCGTCAAACCATTCCTTTCTGGCCTGTGATTTCTCATATCCCGCCGTTGTTTTAGCATCCTCCGTTAAATCTGTTTGTAATGTGCCCACATCTTATTAATTCTGCAGTCTTCTAAGTGCTTCTAAGGGCTGCGATGTTAAATATCTTTCTCATATCCATCAAGTTTAAGAGATACCTGCCATCAATTAGCAAATGATTGATCTGATTTGATGTTGCGAGTCTCTGTCTTCTGATGCTCTTTTCCAGTTTGCAATTTTCACAATAGTCTATGTGTTGATGTCCACGTAGGCTATTGTGGACATCGAAATTTGGGACACCCTGTACAATAATGTTTGCTGGTTGAGTCGCGAGAACGTACTTCAAAGATTTGTTGATTGCTTGGAAGAAATCAGACTGTTTCTGCAAAATGAGGGAAAAATTGAACAATACCCACAGTTGTTGGATGTTATGTGGCTTTCAAAATTGATATTTTTTAAAGAAACTGTAAGTTTTCAGGAACGATATTATCACAAGAAACTATAAGTATTTTCCAAATTTGAAAAAATATATCAACGATTTGGAAATATATGAGAAAGCAGACGAACACGAAGTTACTGAAGAATTTATTTCTGTGATTGATCCTTCAATCAGGGAATTTTCAACGAGATTTTCTCAGTTCAAAGAATTATCGGAAATACTCAATACTTTATTACTTATTCACTGAATTTCTCTCAATTCGATTGGTTGGAAATTGAAGAATTTGAAATGTAGCTGATTGATTTCCAGTCTAGTTCAATAAGAAAGAGGAAAGAGTTAGAATTAATTGAAACAGAAAGATTGATAAGTAATATATGTGAAAATGTTAATAACAAAATTCTGGAAACATGGAATGCGTTACCAGTTTTCTATTTACCTATTTTAACAATATTTTCATCATCCTATGCCTGCGAGTCATTATTTTCAGAGATGAATAACATTAAAGACTCGGTTAGAAACCGTTTGACAGATGACTCCAGTTGAGCATGCATTCTGCTAAAAGTAATATCTTACAACCCTATCATATGTCTACGACCTCATTAAACAATTCTTTAGAAAAATATCACGTTGATACGAAAAGGTTCGCCATTCCTAATAGAGAAACTTGAGAAGACAGAAATGACATGGATGAACGTCTGAAAAATGATGTCACATTTCATTTCTTCGTTGACTTCTGGGCAGCATATCTCAGATGTGCTAAGCAATAGATAATTTAATCCCCATGTAGTCCTAATTGCCCTTCAACACTGGGTGAGTACAATCGTTGCTTTTTTGGTTTTGCAACTAATGGGTGATTTCCAAGTCAGTCCTTTGTCCAAAAATTTCACCTCTGGAGCAAAGGTTAATGGACTGTTGCAGAAATGGGGTGGTGTTAAGTGTTTCCTCTGTTTAGTGAAGCTGCAGTGTCACCAGAAATAAAAATTGCGTCTCTCCAACCTAACCTTTAATTAGCGTGAGTGCATTCAATTTTATGGCCTATAGAAACTTATCATGACTCAATCTCCATCACCTGTTTTCTTTGAAGTATTCTTCACCGGCGAGACGATAGCAACAAACCGCTCAGCAACAAACTTTTTCATTCATACATTCATTTCATGTCACACAATTTCAGATTCTGATAAAATAGGTGTATTTTATCAGAATCTGAAATTGTGTTTTGATGATTTTGAATCTGGTAACGTTACCAACCTTTGCATTTTAAGTTATTTAGTTTATCAATTTAAAAAACGCGTATGCAAATGCGTGAGCGAGGTGAGTCGCACACCATTGGAAAGAGCAGAACATTTCCCATAAGATGAATATAGTTCTAGAGTTTTCTCCCCTTCATACAAGAGAGTTATTGACCTAAGCGTGGTTTAGCCGCGGCAAAAATTCGTGGTTTAGGTAGTTCATAGTCAGAAAAAAGGATTGTGCAAACATGCACATCGTTGGAAAGAGCAGGAAATTTCCCATAAGCTGAATATAGTTGTAGAGTTTTCTCCCTGTCAAATAGGAAAGTTATTAGTGCAAGAAATATTTGCGTGTTTTCATCGGTGTTTTCTTACAGACGCTTATAGATATTGACGGACGAAAACTCGGAATAAGATAGTCCAAGGTCAGCTCTTTCCGAATATGTAAACCATTTATTGAATTTCCATCTGGTAACGGCTGCACAAGGCCGTGAAGTTTGTTAATTTTGAGGTAAATTGAATGCAGCGCGACGTTTCTTATTTTTTCTTGCTCTTATTATCAACATATCGGCGGACGAAAACTCGGTTTAAGATAGAGAATAACAACGATATGGCCCCTAGAAGTAGGTGGAAATATAAAGGAAAAAGTTTGTTGCTGAGCGGTTTGTTGCTATCGTCTCGCCGGTGTATTCTTCTAAGTTATTGGTGTTGTGTTATTAGTACGTCTGGTTTCCATGAATAGCATTGTAGATGATACCTTAAACAATAATAAATGACTTATATTTACATATGTTAAAATCCGGCTACAAGCTTCTACAACCTCGTTTAAAGGATTTAATAGGATTAAATCGGAAATTCTCACAAAATTTATGTAATAATATCAATGTTATAAGTAATAACAGTCGGTAGAGAGAATTTTGCACGTGTTGAAGTGGTGTCGTATGCGATCGTTGCGGCAATTAAAGCATGTTTACAACGAGCTGTGTGGTGAAGGCCGCCTGCGCGAAAAATTCTCGAGCATTCGTCACTAATAATAGATTTAAACCGCACGGCGGCGAATTGAATCATCGCCTGACACAATGCCAAGGTCCGTGAGGGACCTAAAACTCCCCGTCCCATTTTTTTTCGAAACATTCACGAGATTTCCTATAATTCTTTAAATCTGTGTAGAATCTTTTCCAGGTCAATTTTTAGGACGAGTTGACACCGAATGGTTGTAGTAAAAATGTTTCGGGGTCTGTCAATAAATAAGAAGTCTGGGGATCTTGTGTATGGTGGAGTATACCTGTTTCTTTTTTTTTTTTTTCGTTTTTGGTTTCTGTGGTGTCAGGTAGTCTGGGTTTACAGGTGATTTTCCATAAAATCAAAACTTAACGATTTCTTTTTCACTTTATTTACGTTTTAATACTTTTTATTATACACATTTCTAAGTTTATATTTCACAATCTTTAGATAAACTTGTTATCAGTGGGGAAAATAGCACGTGAAGGTCCCTCCTCGTCGTTGTCGGTTTTAAGTTGCGATTAGATATATTGTGACTTTCGTTGTTCATTCATCGAAATTATTATTGTATATTTTAACCTTACGTTTAATTAATTAATTAATTGTTTCTTTTTTAAATCAGTTGACGAAATCTAATAACGTATGTGTTGTTTTGTTTCGCTGAATGGATACTTTTCGGTGCGTTTGTTGTGTGTATTTATAAAACATTGGGCACGTTTATTTTTAAAACTGGACTTTTACGCGACCGCTGCCGCTGAACATGCTGCCGCCGTAAATATTGGGCTAGCAATTTGTTTACCGCGTATGCGGCAATTATACGATAACATTTACGAGCATTTGTCTGCCGCAAACTAAATTTATCTACATTTAACACATTATCGAAATGTTGGAATTAAAAAAAAATAAAAAGTCTTCGTTAAATCCAGTTATTGCATAATTTAAGTTTCCTGCTGACCATAACTTTTTGATATCAACTTTAAGAATTATTACTAATATAATTCCTAAATTAATGACTTAGAGATTCGGGGTATTGCATATCTCCATGAGTCATTGCATTTAAGCCATCAAGAAATGTTAAAATTAACTTATGCCACAGAAATTATTTTTTGGTCAATTAAAACAAAGTAGTTTTTGTACACTGAGCAACATCTTGTGCAGAAAAACACAAGCCAGAAAGAGTAATGAAGCAATGATAAAGATTTTTGTTTTTAACACCCATAATTCTGGATGCAAGAGCAACGATAGAGTATTTTGAACCAAAAAATTTCTTCGATCATAGACTTCAATTAGCAGAAAAAAATCAAAAAAAAGAACTGTATACCGGTGTGGTGTACCATTTTTGCAATTTTTGGTTTCCCGAGTCAGACTCGAACTGGAGGATTACTATTAATCAATCCCAAATAGTTGAGTTTGAGCAAAACCTAAATAACCTATTGTTTTCAACTAGCAATGAACATGGTGGTAATACTAATTAACTTGCGAACCTCTTATGTAAAGTATTAATCTTCTTAGTAAATAAGATATTTTTGACTCTTAATTTGCAATTTCACTAATATGTTTTTGCATGATTACCACTATCACTGACGCTATAATTTCTACTCCATTTATTAATCTACATCCTCATGACTTTATCTTTACCCAATCTAAACCGCGCCCCACCCAACCCTAATTTATCCTCTTTTAATTACGTTGTACAGCTTAACTAGTAAGTACTACATTAGTGAGAAATTATATCTGAACTAGATCTACTAGTTGATATCTGAACTATATAAATTAGTATTAGATTTGAACAACTGATCACTACTAGATAATTATTATTTATTAAAATATCATCATCAAAAAATAGGAAATATTAACCAACTGCAGCTGTATCCACCATGTCGATAACGATTATCTATCAGATGTTATCTATCAAAACACTGTCGCCGCGAAATTCGTCGTTTCGGCGAGTGATTGCAAGATTCTCCGTATGCTAAGCTGATTGAAGTGCCGATAAAATTAAACACTCGGTGAATGTAAAGCATATAAATTACAAAAAACTTGTTGTACCGTTATGAGTGGATGATACAACCCAAATAAATGATTCTTTGACTTCTCAATGAGACAAATTTAAGCGAAAAAACTCTTTTGAGAAACAAGGTTTGATTACAGTTAAAGAACTAGCAAATCGGGAGAACTGTTAATGGGTTAAATACATTGCCAGATTTGAAAATAATGTGGGATTTTAAGATCAACCTCGAAAATGATGTAGATAATGAGATCGTAAACAGTCATAGTTTCCTCACTCGAACATATTTCTGAAAGAAAAAAGACTTCCAAAACATAAGATAAACCTTATGTAAAGCCTCTAAAGATTATACGGCTTGAGGGAGGTCCTTGAATTTATTTCGAATATTGTAAAACGTTTTAATAAAACGTTGTAAAAATGTTGAAATGAAACTTACATTTCCGTATAACATAAAAGTGTCAAAAAAGATGCTAATTTAAAAATTCCTGGAAGCCGTATTTATTGAAATTAAGGAATGAGACTTGTTCTAAATTAAAGCTCAAAGCTTTCTCTTTACAATGATGTATAATAATTGTTGGGTTGAATCAGAAAAATATTGAGAAAAAAAATATTGAAATAAAACTTACATTTCCGTATAACCTAAAACTGTCAAAAAATATGCTAATTTAAAAATTCCTGGAAGCCGTATTTATTGAAATTAAGGAATGAGACTTGTTTTAAATTCAAGCTCAAAGTTTTCTTTTTAAAATGTTGTATCATAATTGTTGGGTTGGATTGGAAAAATATTGAGAAAAAAAATGTTGAAACAAAACCTACATTTTCGTATAACCTAAAAATGTCAAAGAAATGCTAATTTAAAAATTCTTGGAAGCCGTATTAATTGAAATTAAGGAATGAAACTTGTTTTAAATTAAAGCTTAAAGCTTTGTCTTTAAAATGATGTATAATAATTGTTGGGTTGAATTAGAAAATTATTGAGAAAAAAAATGTTGAAACAAAACTTACATTTTCGTATAATCTAAAAGTGTCAAAAAAGATGTTAATTTAAAAATTCCTGCAAGCCGTATTTATTAAAATTAAGGAATGAGACTTGTTCTAAATTAAAGCTCAAAGCTTTCTCTTCACAATGATGTATAATAATTGTTGGGTTGAATTGGAAAAATATTGAGAAAAAAAATGTTGAAATTAAACTTACATTTCCATATAACCTAAAACTGTTAAAAAATATGCTAATTTAAAAATTCCTGGAAGCCGTATTTATTGAAATTGAGGAAAGAGACTTGTTCTAAATTAAAGCTCAAAGCTTTCTCTTTAAAATGATGTATCATAATTATTGGGTTGGATTTAAAAAATATTGAGAAAAAAAATGTTGAAATAAAACTTACATTTTCGTATAACCTAAAACTGTCAAAACAGATGCTAATTTAAAAACTTCTGGAAGCTGTTCTTATTGAAATTAAGGAATGAGACTTGTTCGAAATTAAAGCTCAAAGCTTTCTCTTTAAAATGATGTACCATAATTGTTGGGTTAGATTGGAAAAATATTGAGAAAAAAAATGTTGAAACAAAACTTACATTTTCGTATAACCTAAAACTGTCAAAACAGATGCTAATTTAAAAACTTCTGGAAGCTGTACTTATTGAAATTAAGGAATGAGACTTGTTCGAAATTAAAGCTCAAAGCTTTCTCTTTAAAATGATATATCATAATTGTTGGGTTGGATTGGAAAAATATTGAGAAAAAAAATGTTGAAATAAAACTTACATTTTCGTATAACCTAAAAGTGTCAAAAAAGATGCTAATTTAAAAATTCCTGGAAGCCGTATTTATTGAAAATAAGGAATGAGACTTGTTCTAAATTAAAGCTCAAAGCTTTCTCTTTACAATGATGTATAATAATTGTTGGGTTGAATTGGAAAAATATTGAGAAAAAGACTGTTGAAATAAAACTTACATTTCCGTATAACCTAAAACTGTCAAAAAATATGCTAATTTAAAAATTCCTGGAAGCCGTATTTATTAAAATTAAGGAATGAGACTTGTTCTAAATTAAAGCTCAAAGTTTTCTCTTTAAAATGATGTACCATAATTGTTAGGTTGGATTGGAAAATATTGAGAAAAAAATGTTAAAACAAAACTTACATTTTCGTATAATCTAAAACTGTCAAAAAAGATGCTAATTTAAAAATGTCTAGAAGCTGTGCTTATTGAAATTAAGGAATGAGACTTATTTTAAATTAAAGCTTAAAGCTTTCTCTTTACAATGATGTATAATAATTGTTGGGTTAAATTGGAAAAATATTGAGAAAAAAATGTTGAAACAAAACTTACATTTTCGTATAACCTAAAAGTGTCAAAAAAGATGCTAATTTAAAAATTTAATAAATGTTGGAAATGTTGTCCATTTTGATCTAAACATAAGTTCACCTTTCGTTTTATATTGTTGAACACATTTTGAAGTGTTTCTGGAGTAATACCTTGAACGGCTTCTGTAATTGCTTCACGTAATTCATCCAAATTATGTAATCGATTACAGGATGCTTTAGTTTTTAAGTATCCAAACATAAAACAATCTAATGGCGTCAAGTCAGGTGAGCGAGGAGGCCATCGATCTCTGCTTATCACCCTGTCATCAAAGAACTGATGCAAATGTTCCAATGTCATCATCGTGAAGTTACTCGATAAATGGATTTAGAATTATTTCTCGATAATTTGTTGCATTGATATTTTCATCAAAGAAAATAGGGCCAATAATTCTTCTTCTAGACATTGCCAACCAAACACTAACTTTTTGAGGATGTAAAGGACTTTCAACAAACACATGTGGATTTTCTGCAGCCCATATTCGACAGTTTTGTGAATTTACATAACCACTCAAATGAAACCATGCTTCGTCACTGAACATGTTATCATTATTTAAAACTTCGTTAAACCAATGACAGTACTGCATGCGACGAGGAAAATCAGGAAACTGCAGCTGATGAACCACAATCACTTTGTATGGATGTATACCCAACACTTTTTTACAAGCCTTTTGACATAAACCAAGAAATAAATTTGTTTGTGCTGATAAGCATCGTAAAGATTTCTTGGGGCTTGTTTCCATTCTTTCACGAACATCTTCTGTAAGAACTATGGGCCGGCCAGTAGATTTTCCTTTACAAAGTGATGACGTTTGCACATGTTGAATAAAGGAATCAGAAATAACGTTGACTTCAGGAAACTCCTCTTGAAATTTGGTACGAATATTTCCAAATTCCTTCTTCATTGCGTATTCCTGTGCGGAAATAAGCTTCAACAATTAATCGATTATGTAAATCGGTGAAAGCCATTTATTTACTAATGTTATTGTTTACCTATCACAAATACGCGTAATTCAGGTGACAATAAAAAAAGCCTTTTTTGATAATAAATATAAAATTGTAAGAGAAAAATATGAAATATAACTCAAAAGCCAAATTCAAACACCTTACAATCATTGTTGAACGCTCTGTAGAAGGTACCAACAGCTCTAAATGCGCCGAATAGATGACTACAGTTTAAAATTACCAGTACTTTAAAGTATCGACAAGGTTTTTTTAAAGATAAATATCAAATCCTTCAATAATCAAATTACGGTGTCAGGTAAAGATAAATAGTTTATGTAAACAAAGCAGTTCATTCCAGGAAACCCAGTTAATTACAACCAAATTAGGAAGAATTTGTTTACAATTCAAAAACAATTCTTATTATTTAATTAAGTATTAAGAACCATTTTTATAATTTCAAGTAAATACACGAGCAACAATTTCTAAAATGACCGTTTGCGATTCAATTCAAGGCCGTAAAGTAGTCAGGCGTAACGACCGATTTCATATACATTAAACAGAACACGCCTCCTCTTCTGCAAGACCTCGAGCTTAGCGGCAGCAGGTCGCGTGACAAATACTGTTTACACCGTACGTTCAACATGAGGATGCCAAAAAAGCAATTTTAAAGTCACTTTCTCCGTCTACTGCCCCCCGTGAGTTTAATAGAAGCCTGTTCGAATCTGGGGCAAAGCGCAAATCCGTCGTAAAGGACGAAGATTCGTCTCGACTCTGCCTCTCTGGGACTGCCGACGCCGTTTCTGCGCCAATTACTGTGCTATTAATAGCGTCGTTATAGTTTATTATAAACGGCGAGAAGGGAGTGAGATGGATTCTTAAGATACAAAGATTTAATTTGAACTTGATTAAAAATAAAAAATTAAACAAATTTTCTAATTTCATAAAGTAAATCGGGTGATTGACCGTGGCCGCTCGATCAGCGCATCGGCGTCGGCCATCACGGCCGAAATCGCGTCTGGTGGGGCCATAATCGGGGGGGCGTCGATCGAAAGAGAGGGGTTTGAACCGCACGATGATGGGGGGACAATATACGATGTCTGTGTTGTTCTAAGCGAGATTCGAAAAGCAAGAAAGAAAAACTTTTAACCAAACATTCATAAAATAAAAAACGTTGAAAAAATAAACCAAGAAAGCGATTTCTTTTTGGCCACAAAGAGACATTGAAAGAAAAGATGTGGTGGGTTAGCGGCATAGAAAACGTGTTGCTCTTGCACAACTTCACATACAAGAGAGGAGAAAGCTAATGTTTCGCCAATGGCAATTAACTGTTAATTGACGAGTTCTAAACCCATCATCAACGTCATCCGGATTCATTTCTATTCAATTCACTAAGTATTTATATAAATCATTTTTTAATAAAACCCAACTTTCCTTGAACTTGTTCGTCCCTCGAGAACTAAGTCCCTTCTTCTCGAAGTTTCTCTCAAAGTAGAAAACTTAAAGAGTACTTAATTACCAGCTTTTTTTTCTTTCAAATCACGTTTAAGCGTTTTTTAATCAATTTGGGGTCACCACACTTCGAAATGATCTCTATTATGGCTTTAAAAGTACTTTAACATTGTCCCAAATTTTAACTAAAACGAATTTTTAATTAATAAATAAAATTTGTTTAAATTTAAATTTTAGCGAAATCTGTCAAAAGTGAAAAAGCGTTTAAATTTTCATGCAACACCTTCGTGAGCGTTTAACCTTTCCGATTCTATGGCTACGTTAATATGTGTTGGGGAAGTAATTAGTGCGAAATATGCGTTTGGGGAAAGTTATTAAATAAATATTAATCGATCGAAATTAGCCTTAGAAAACTCAACTCCTCTGTCATTGACAACTAGTCTAGTCAAGATAACTACAATGACAATGATATTGGTGTAGAACGTGGATGGGGAGCCATAAAAAAGGCTCTCATTAACACGCAAGATATCAACATTGCATGATCCAGCTCATAATAGAGAAAAGCCATCTTTAAAAAAAATTTCCTGTGTAATATGTTAATCTCACACTCCGCTTGCTTGAATGTTTTCATCTGAACCTGAGCATGATATTGTTTTTGTTTAATTTTGTCCATTATATGTTGTTGTAATATTTTTTTTTACTTCTGCACATGATATTTTCTTCTGCAAATCATTATAACGTCGTTTCTACTCCTAATCCTTTCATTGTACATCTGAAATTGTGATTCTGTTCGTGATGTTTTGCTTCTGCACAACCTGCAAATAACTAATAAATAAATCAATACTGTTTCTGCTAAAATATTACTTCTACTCATTATATTTTGTTTCTGGCCATAATATTTTCTTCTATATCTCATTTTCTCCATCATTGATTTCACCCATAATTAATTTTATACTAAGATAAGGAAATAAAGTCAAATAACCAACAATTCTCTAAAGCACAATTATTATATATATCCTAATAAAGGGTTCACTAGGACGTGGTCTTGTTGATAATGAATGTTGCAAACTGCCAAGCGATGTTATTTTATTTTATTAATTAGCTAGAAGATTACATAACATCAAAGAGACATCTGCAAATAATGACGCTAAAACATATTTCCTCACCCAACATCTTTAGGCGAAATGCTCAACGTTGGCGATTTAATTTTGTAAATTAATGCAACTTGACTTATAGGATTTACTAATTATAGAGGTTTAGAAATCTTAAATACAACACTTAATCAAGTGGAATTAAAAACGTGTCGACCCCCATCACATGCATTAAGTTGTATTAATCCAATTTGAAAAGATTTTGCTCCTCCACTAACAATAAGAAGAGAATCTTACCTTAAACTCCCTTTGTAATATTATAATCCTCATTTTCGAAAACAATCCAACTTCATGCTTGACGTTTCATAACTGTCATTTTTGACAGACGTCAAATTTGACGTTTACACTCGAATTACAATTTTGGTTTATCATTTACATGCGAATGCTGACGACAAACAAATACACAGAGAGTGAGTGGACGATAAAAATAAAAAATAAAACGACAACGAAAGGTTTTCTTTTTAAACGAAATAATAGTAAAGCTTTTTGTTCTGTTAAAGAAAATACGCGTGGAGAAACGAAGGAGGAAAATTGGGGATCCGAACGCGACACTGACCTTTCTCTCTCGGGGATCAGCTTAACGTTTTCATTTTAGAATAAACGCATTTTGCGCTGTGGTTACGATAAGCGATAAGTTGCGTAAGTAAACGTTCTATTTTAAAATAACTTAAAATAGGATTTGTTGTTCTTACCTAAGGACGTCCTCGAAATGAGTGTGTTGTATCCTTGTTTCCTCTTTTTCGTGGTGAAATTTGAGTGAAAAAAAAAGTAGGTAATCCTTTTAGTTAAAGAAGGTTTTGTCGAGTTGTAACACTTGCACTTAAAAAAGAAGCTCTACACAACAACCGTTCATCGGCGATGAAACAGGTTTCCGTCGTTCTCTCGGGCTCACTCAAAAAACCCAACACAAAACCAACAACTGGGGGACTAAAAAAAATGGAAAAAATAAAGTAATTCGCTACTTATTTTCTTTTAGGTCCGCGAAAGTCGTTTACGTGGCACACATTTCGATTTTCACATAATTTCACTGTTATTTATCGGAAATCATATTATTAGTTCTCTTTTTCTGTTTCTGCGTATTCTTCCGGGACACTTTTTAACCGATCCGGTTGGGACGTTTTAACGGGATTAAACGTCGGAAATCGCCGATTGCTAACGCGGGAAACAAGTCGGAAATTTCTCGCTTTTTTCTCTCTGTTTCGGATTCACAGTAAAAAGGCGCGGTTCTAAACGATTCGTCGACGTGGCCCCGACGACGATTTACGCTCAAATGTGCGCTACTTTAAAACATCGGGCGCAAACTCGACGATCTGTTAATAGTGGGGGGCCCACCTTCTATCATTTTAATACTAAAAGCAAAAAAAAAAGACTACATTAAATAAATCCCAACCAATAATTTACTTTACCTATTTCATTATAATCACAACAACATTTTTAATATAAACATAATTATTCTTTTCAAAACGTTATTTGAATGGAAACGTCATTTTGGAAATGAAATGAGGTTATGTTATGTAGTTAACTACCTTACCGACTTTTGACAAGATAACCTGTTCTACCGGTGGGATGAAAATTTCCTTATAAATCAGCACCTTGGCATACTTTCTCCGTTTTAAGAACCAGATTTTTGTCCCCGAATTTATCAATTTCGAGGAAGGTTATTTTAATATTACAATGTAATTTTTCTTCGTAAATGTCACAACCACAAAAATTATTGCATTAACCAATTTTGTTTTTATATGCAATTAATTTAAACATTAACATTTAAAAGAAATCGGATAACTTGTTCTTAATGTTTAAATAAACTAAAAATAAACATGATTTAAAATTATTATATGAAATTCATTATCAGGTATGCAACACATTTAGCACAAAATTTTAAGTAAACTGTATTACCAACATATTAATAATTTTTGTTCTTTTTTCGTATTTATTTATGATAAATAGCATATTAATTGTTTATTTTTATTATTGAAAAGGACGTATTTTGTTACGGAGTATGAGTTTTTATTATAATATTAATGCGATAGAACGGCTGCTAAAAAGAAGATGGCGCTATTATTATTACTTCCAAACTGAGGGGAGCTACTCTTTCAGATGATCTAAATAAGAAGATCTTTGCTTATTCAAACTGTTCTTTTCTCTCCCTTGTGTGTCTTTGCGGTCGTTATCGAACCAAGCCTCCTTCCTCTTGTAAGTTTGGTATCCCAGTATTTTTTTGGCCTGTTTCCATGATTGCTACTTTAATTTTGGTCCAATGTCCTTGTACTGTTATTAGAGAGTCAGTTTTCTTGTTATATCACTAGAGAATAAAGAACAATATCTTGTGGGCATCCCAGGACTAGAAAGGAGACTCTTATCAACTAATTGGTGGTCTATCTGGTTATGGGTGGCGCCATCTGTTGATGTGAATTTCTATGAGAAACATATTGAGGTTATTTTCAAACTTTTGGTTGTAGCAAAATTTAATTATTTATACAAGAATTATCCTAGTATATAATGGAGCCTATATTTGGGGTAAAAGTGGTTACAACATTTTGAACCTTTCTTGAATAATGATAAAAAAATGATTATTAAATGTTTATTCAATAACATTAAGTTACAAACATATCATCGTCCCGATTTCTGCCCTTTTTCTCGGACTGTTGCCTCAAAAACTGCAACCCAGCTGTAATAGATTCTGCAATATCCTCTTTTGGCTTGGACGTTTTTAATTTTTTACTTAGACTTGGTCCATAATAATCAAAAGTAGGCGGAGGGGCAATCTCAACACCTTTTCCGCGTTTATCTTCCTCATAACTTCCTCTCATTAATTCATCAGAATCAGAATTTGAATCAGAACATTCGTTAATAATCGGCCTTCTTTGAAACTGAGTTTTTTCTTTATAAGGATTTAATTTCTTTGCAGGATTATTAATTTTCGGAGGTGGTTTTGATGTATCAACTTTAAATTTGTTATCAACTCGTTTCTTTCGCTCATTATACGCTTTAGGGGGTGCGAATTCATCGTTTCTTTCCCTTCGTTTCTTATAAACCCATTCTTCTTGGGTCAACTCTTCTTTAACACCTTCTTTTCCAATATCCCACGGCCTAATATGTCGTTTTCTTTGTTCTTCGCGTTTACGATCTGCTTCAATTTCTTGTGGGGTACTTTTCGATTGATTATCTTCTAAATTTTTTTCAATAACTTCGTCAGTTTGTTCTGATTCTTCTTCTGGGGGTAATCCCATTCTTTCTCGTTTTCGATTTCTCGCCGCTTTCGCCCTAGCTGCTAATTGAGCGTCTCTTAATTTTTTTTTGTCTTCCGCTTTTTGTTGTTCGCGTTGCGTTTCTTCGCGAAGTTTTTTTAGGGCTTCTTGTTGACGCGTTCTTTGACGCTCGTCTTTTGAGAAGCCGTAATAACCCACGCCGTGGACTCTAGCTTCGTCGAAGAGGATATCTTGGTAATGAACGTCGCTTTTTTTGGTTAATTCTTCCTCTTCTTTTTCCCATTTTTGTCGTAAAAGCTCTGTTCTCATATCGTTTGATAATAATTCAGAGTTTTCGTCGAATTTGATATCATTGTCTTTAATTTTTTCCTCATTCTTTTCGATTTCATCAATTTTATCATCGCTTTTTTCTTGTTTCTTTTTAATCGTTTTCTTTAACTCCACATCTTTTTCTTTAATGTGCTCTAAATCTTTCCTTAAACATTTCCTCGTTCTTCCTAAACAATCCGTGTACTCAACCCATTCATCCTCACGATTTTTGGCAGGTTCGTATTCGTCGGAAAAGTGTCTTTCTTCGTCACTTTCGGGGTAATGATCATAATCGTCTTCTTCATTTGAGTCATCGGGAGGTTTTGCATTCGTCAATTTCCTTCCAAATTGGACCAAAAATCTTTCGCTACCTTTCTTTTTCTTTCCTTGTACTAATTGTTCGTACAATTTCGATTTGGCTTCTAAAACATCTCGCGATTTTTTTAACAAATCTTCATCCTCCACTTCATCAAACTTCGATCGTTCGGTTACCCCTTTATTTTTTAATTCCAATGGGGTACTTTTCCGGGATTCTTGAACCGATTTCGCTTTATTTTGAAGCTTAGCTTTCGTTACTTCATCTTGTTTTCGTAAAATTTCCGCTTTTAAACTCAGCAACTAAAAAGTGAGGTTAGGATTAAATTAAAACGGATTAAACACGAAATAATAACTTACAGATGATTTACTTATTTCGTACGTACTCATTTCGTAACGAATTTTTATTATTAATTAACCTTTCAATCTTTAATTATCAATAATTATAATAATTTTTAATTTTGACGTTTCTCATGAAGGTTATGTTATTTTTTTTAAGGTTATGTTAAACGTCATTAAACGTCAGTTCTAAGTGGATTTTGATTTTATGCATTTTATGTGCGAATTAAAGATAAGATTGAAGGTGAAGTGAGTTAAAACTTATTAATGCGTAAGTAAATATATAACAAGGGTCAAATAAAATGGAAATATTCAACTTGGTTTGTGTTGGTAGAGAAAAAAAGAAAACAAGGAAGACAAAGATCTATATAAATCTGAGTAAAAATCTATTTTTAGAAGATCCTCATCGAAACGTTTTCGGTTTAGTTAGTATACGGGTGAGGAATTTGTGGAATTCGAACGATTTCGAATCCACCAGCGTTGCAAGTGCCATCTCGCGAGGTATTTGGTCGGTGGGCAAGTCTTCTCGGTTTATTAGAGAGAGCTTGGTGATTTTTTTTGTGTCCTATACGTTCCTAAAGTGTGTGTGTTCCGTTTTTGGGGCCGGCATCGTCTAAATTTGCACCCTTTTATTCGCAGCTTTCAGTTCTTACTTCTGTAAGTTTGCGTTTAGACCCGAACGGGATTCGTACATCGTTTTCTTGTCGGTTTATTTGCGATTTCGCGAGAGCCAACTAACCATCCTATACATATGTTTGTTTTCGTGCATTCCGATCTAATTTTCTCTCAACTACTGAGCCGTATACAGACTCCCTTCCTACATACTTCGATATATAAACGTTTCTAATATTATTTCACGGGTAACGAGTATATCATAGTCTCAATCCCGAGTTTGTCCCGTTTATAATTCCTCCTTTTTTAACTCGTTAAAAACATCGTAAAGTTATCTCTTTTTTTCTTCGTTTCTTTTTAGATGTTCAAACATAAAAGTGTTGAGAAGAATTCTTTTGGGGCTTTTCGATTATGAGCGCTCTACAACAAACGAACCGTTTTAGATCACGAATTCTACCACCACAAGGTAAATTTTTTTTTATACTTAACCTTACCTAAAAATTTAAATTATTTAAAATAAATAAATATATTAATAAAACATAAATTGTTTTATAAATTAATCAAATCAAAAGATGTACGATTTTATGTATTAATAAGTTTTGACATTTGAAATCTGTCAAAATAGGCAAGTAAGAAATGTCAACAGCGCCATCTCTGTTTTGGAAAGGTACTGAAATCAAAGCGCAAGAATCATTTTATAACAATGTTTAACACACGTTTTCCTTGTTTATAAATATACTTACTCATTATTATAGACACATAGTCATCTTTGTGCTTTCTTCCAAGGTTAACATTGTAGTTAACATAAACTAACAAAAATTCAGTGTGACTTTGACGTCTAATCTATGTACTTCCTTTGTGCCTTCTATTTGTGCTAAATAAGTTAAAAACCCAACAAGAAGGTAAAGAGAAATTAATTAAAGGAAGAGACATAATTGGAAAGAAGACAAACCTTTAGCTTTCGTTTTGGCTTTTATCTAGCATTTGGTCTTTTTAGCCGATTAATTAAAAAAATCTGACTTAGCATATTAAAGAAAGCAGAGAAAAAGTAGAAAGAAGGTAAACAGAAAGCAGGAAGGCCAAAATATAAGTCAGAAAAATAGCAAATTTAGACATCTGCAGTATGTTTCCTGCAACTTTGTATTTGGTTTCCTTTAGCAGGTTATGTAACCAATATTAGTAATAAGCCAAAATTTTGATCAACTTAGAGGCTTAACACTTCATTCTTGAATTCAAACGTTAAAATATGGTTAAAAAATGACTTGTTTATGATTTAATTTTAAAATCACATGGCTAATAGCGCCATCTATAGAGTAAAATTGTTGTTAAAAAATAACTGTGAAGTTAGTCGTTAAAAAAAAATTAAATAGTTGTCAAAAAATATATGTTGTCATTTGCAGAAAAAATATAAAACGTTTAGAAAAACCTTTGTTTATAAGTTTCTTTGATTAAATAATCAAGCAAGATCAACAAATAATATTTGGCATATTTGAATTTGGCAAAGGGAAGCGGGACAAAATAAAGCAGCCTTTGGCAAGCTCAAGGTAAAATGTAGAGTAGCTAGCAACATAACATTTAGTTAACATTTCTGTACTGAAGAAGATGTGCTTGACCATGGAATTCCAAAATTATAATTGAAATTTTATTGTTGAAAACGTATTAATGTGTTATTATTAATTTTTTAATGTATGATTTTAGGTTTTACCCAAAGTTTAAGTGGTAGCGAAACAGATGTATCAACATCAAATGAAAATTTATCAAATGAAGAGAAATATGTTATTAGACACACACCAAGGCAAGAGCCGCAAGGACAAGAAAATTTGCAATCTTCAAATAGGAGCTCACTCAGAGATAGTTTACCATCAAATAGAAGTTCTTTGGACGTTTCTTCGTCGTCTTATAACACCCTGATTATTCACAGCGCCGGGGATGAACCTTGGTTTGGAAGAAATTCAGGTACGAGTGACACAAACCCGCCGAGTTATATTAATCACCAAACCTCGTTGAGCCAGGAGAATAAATTATCGCCAATTCAAAAACGAATTTCACCATCGACATCGATAAACAGTTCTGGTTTACAAGAAATAACCGATATTCCCGACGATTATTTGAATCAATCCTCAGTTTTGAAACATTTAGCTAAAGAAGTCAAAGTTATTAAAGATCCGCAAGAAACGTCGAATCAATCTCAAAAAGGGATGGATTTAAAATATGATTTTGAAGGGAGACCGCCTCCGCCCGAATATCCCAAATGGGGGGGCAAATCAAAAGAGAAAACCGATAAATTTAATTTATCCAAATCTCAACCGGATCTTTCAAAAATTGGGTTGGGTAAAATCGGCGGGGATTTAGCCGCGTTTAAAAAAACCGTTACGGCTCCACGCCCTAAAACGAGAGGCCGAGAGGAATACGATGCCGGAAAAGATGAAAATGAAATGTGGCAACTTTCCGAAACCATCGAGCTGTTGATGCAAGAAAATAACGCTTTGAAACAGGAATTAAATAGTTGTTATCAAAGAGTTGCCAAAACACAAAAGGTAAATTAACAATAATATTTGTCTTATAATTAGGGCACGATACTTTTGTAACAAAACGATACGATTTTACCCCTCCACTCGTTCTCAACTGAAAATTTCATACAAAAGTTGTTCTAAATTAAATTCTAAAACGATTTTTTCATTAAAAAAATATGTAGATACAAATTTTTTTGAGATTACGTTCTTAATTATTGATCAAATCAAAAATCTTTATTAACAATATTTGTTTAGAATTACTTCAGGAACAGTGTTTGTTAATACAATTTTTTGCTAACTTGAAATTTTAATTTCCCTCTGAATAGTATGCTATCAAAATTAATTATCTCAATAATTATTNGATATTCCCGACGATTATTTGAATCAATCCTCAGTTTTGAAACATTTAGCTAAAGAAGTCAAAGTTATTAAAGATCCGCAAGAAACGTCGAATCAATCTCAAAAAGGGATGGATTTAAAATATGATTTTGAAGGGAGACCGCCTCCGCCCGAATATCCCAAATGGGGCGGCAAATCAAAAGAGAAAACCGATAAATTTAATTTATCCAAATCTCAACCGGATCTTTCAAAAATTGGGTTGGGTAAAATCGGCGGGGATTTAGCCGCGTTTAAAAAAACCGTTACGGCTCCACGCCCTAAAACGAGAGGCCGAGAGGAATACGATGCCGGAAAAGATGAAAATGAAATGTGGCAACTTTCCGAAACCATCGAGCTGTTGATGCAAGAAAATAACGCTTTGAAACAGGAATTAAATAGTTGTTATCAAAGAGTTGCCAAAACACAAAAGGTAAATTAACAATAATATTTGTCTTATAATTAGGGCACGATACTTTTGTAACAAAACGATACGATTTTACCCCTCCACTCGTTCTCAACTGAAAATTTCATACAAAAGTTGTTCTAAATTAAATTCTAAAACGATTTTTTCATTAAAAAAATATGTAGATACAAATTTTTTTGAGATTACGTTCTTAATTATTGATCAAATCAAAAATCTTTATTAACAATATTTGTTTAGAATTACTTCAGGAACAGTGTTTGTTAATACAATTTTTTGCTAACTTGAAATTTTAATTTCCCTCTGAATAGTATGCTATCAAAATTANTGTTGATGCAAGAAAATAACGCTTTGAAACAGGAATTAAATAGTTGTTATCAAAGAGTTGCCAAAACACAAAAGGTAAATTAACAATAATATTTGTCTTATAGTTAGGGCACGGAACTTTTGTAACAAAACGATACGATTTCCCCCCTCCACTCGTTCTCAGCAGAAAATTTCATACAAAAGTTGTTCTAAATTAAAATTCTAAAACGATTTTCTCATTAAAAAAATATATATAAGTATACAATTTTTTTTGAGATTATGTTCTTAATTATTGATCAAATCAAAAATTTTTATTAACAATATTTGTTTAGAATTACTTCAGGAACAGTGTTTGTAAATACAATTTTTTGCTAACTTGAAATTTTAATTTCCCTCTGAATAGTATGCTATCAAAATTAATTATCTCAANAATACATTGGAAATATTTTATTTAGATAGACGAAAATATTCTAAAACTTTTTTGCCTCTCTGATGTTCTTCGAAAAGTTAATAGTTTCTGAGAAAAAAATTAATTAAGCAAACACTAACTGTTAAGCTGTAGCGTTGTTAATCGATAGTTGGAATGAATTTTTAAAGAAAAAATCCTAGGAGGCTTAGCAATCTTTGTCAAAAATATTTTTGACGTTTAAATGTCAGTGGTTTACTTACCACTACCGTAAATGCGGTAGAAATTTATTCATAAATTAATTTGAAAAACAATAATAATAGTAAGAAAACCACTGACATTTAAACGTCAAAAATATTTCTGACAAAGATTTCAACTTTTGATTGATAACCCCGTTGTTGAACGGGCAGTGTTTGCTTTATTTTTTTTCTCAAAAATCAGTCGTTTTTGGCAAAATTTTAGAGAGACAAAAAAGTTTTAGGATACTTTCTACCTATGTAATTTTTTTTTAATGTATTTACTCTCTGCATAAAAAAAATTTTGCAAAAATGTAAAGGGGGTGGTTACGTTTAGTAGTTTAGAAGGATAGGTTGAAAGTACAAATAGGGTGAAAACGTGCCCTATTACCAGTTAAACATATTCCCCAAATTTCCTTGTCCTAGAATTTATGGTTTCTGAGAAAAAAAAATTTAACCAAAATTTTCCGGCATTTTTGGAGGGATGTAGCTCCATAGAGGAGCCCAAGTCGCCCATGGTTTATATATCAAAGTACCCTTAAAATTGCCTAAAGAATCACCCCTGAAGTTTGGGGCTTTTAATTATTATTGGGAGAAGGTCTTCTAAACCTTTTTGCAGAAAGATAGGCAGAATTTCGTCTCCTCCAGGCGATTTTAGGGGCTTGAAATTCGAAATAGCCCACCTTACTCTGCTGGGTGTGAAAATATTCCCAGCTGTGCTGCGAACCCTACCTGATGGGCGGGTTATGTCCATTACTTCAAGGTCGGCATCTGCATGGGGGCAGACTTTTGATGAAGGAAAGTGTGTACTCAGTAGGAGCTCCAACGATTCCTTAGCATCCTCTGTATATTTACCATCTTGTTTGCATAGGTGGCCTAGATCAGTGTTGTGATCTTTTGCCAAGATCTTATGCAGACGAGCAACTGTAGGCGTATTGTCTATGCCTTCACAGAAGCTGCGCCAGGTTTTTCTTTTGGCTTTGCGGATAGCCAAGTTATATTCCGTTAGGGCTTTTCTATAGACATCCCATGTTTGCTCGAGTTTGGAATTCCTGACTTTATTATATAGTCTTCTAACCATGACTCGCTGGTTTTCAAGGTCCTTATTCCACCAAGGCACATTGGATTGTGCTCTTTTGTGTTTTATTGGACAGCTTGATTCATACGCACTATGTATGAGATTGTTTAGTTGAAAAGAGGCTATTTCAAGATCCTTTCTGCTTTCAATATTTGTTTTGATTTCATCAAGCTCTTCGCTGATGTGTCTACAAAAAGAGCACCAATCAGTGACTGAGGGGATTCTGAATTCTGATTGTTTTGTCATGTCTGCTACAATGACAAAGCGAATATGCTTGTGATCCGCTAAAGTGATTTCACGTGAAACATGCCAATTTGCGGTTTGCGAACTGAGGCGAGACGTGGCTAGGCTTATGTCTAGCACCTCTTGTCGACTCCTGGTAACAAAAGTCGGTTCGTTACCTCTGTTGAGGATATCTAAATTTGTAGGCCATTATTGTTTGGCGGGTGCAATTTTGGGAGCGGCAGTTTTGTCCTTACCCTTTTTTTCGGAACTAACGTTACCTGTACCCTTCTTGGGGTCCTTGGCGGTTCCGGAAGTTCCAGGTGTTGGTTCGGGTTCTTCCTTCTGTGGTGTAGGCTTGCCGCTCTTTTGCCTCAGGGTGATTTGCCCGAACTTGTAGCTAACCTTGTAGTTAGTTATTTTAAGGTTCTCTACAGAGGGATGGTCAACGGACAACGTAAGAAAGGCACTGCTGCCTTCGGTCGTCCTTTTGAGCACACTCCATTCGTTGGTGTTCAGGCCTTCGTTCTGGCCTTTAACAATTTTTAAAATGCGGTCTGATTTCTCATCCACACTGTTGGGGAAATAGGCGTTCATGGTAGTCGCTCTAGGTAGCCCTTTTTCATCGATAGCCATTATCCAGTCCGCTGTTTCCTGGTTTTCGCAGTTGACTACCAGCCATCCTGCCTCAAATGTGGTGCCGAGGAACTTAGGCTTGATGTCGCCTTCATGTCTCTCGCTAAGGTCCACAATTCTTGAGATGATGACCTCTTGAATAGCCTGCATTTGGGCTGTTGTGAGGTTCACCTCTGGAAATAGGGAATCTGCAATACCCATCTTTTTACCTTCCAACACCTGCTTGAAGCTGGCAACTGTAGGCTTTTGCCCCTGCGGAAGATTGCCTCCGCTAGGAGCGCTACGCCTTTCAGTAGCAGCTCGTTTGGTGTCGGGCCCTTTAGGCGTTGTGCTTTCGGAGCGAGGTCTCTTAGCCCTCTTCTCCTCCTCACTGATAGGCTGTGTGGCCTTTGCTCGGGCTTCCTCGAGAGTCAGCCCTTGTTTGAGCAGCCACCTGAGCCTTTTCCGTGCTGCACCACATAACTTTTTTTCCTTGACTTGGAGCTTCTCTATGCTCTCCTGAAGTTCGATGGTCGCAGACGTTAAGACGCTGCTGGCACTGGAGGAAGCGGGGGACAGTGTGATGTCCTCTACGGATTCACTAGNCGTAAGAAAGGCACTGCTGCCTTCGGTCGTCCTTTTGAGCACCCTCCATTCGTTGGTGTTCAGGCCTTCGTTCTGGCCTTTAACAATTTTTAAAATGCGGTCTGATTTCTCATCCGCACTGTTGGAGAAATAGGCGTTCATGATAGTCGCTCTAGGTAGCTCCTTTCCATCGATAGCCATTAGGGATGCCCCCTCCCACGGTTGTAGGTTTGGAGTTACGGACTTTATCCAGTCCGCTGTTTCCTGGTTTTCGCAGTTGACTACCAGCCATCCTGCCTTAAATGTGGTGCCGAGAAACTTAGGCTTGATGTCGCCTTCATGTCCCTCGCTAAGGTCCACAATTCTTGAGATGATGACCTCTTGAATAGCCTGCATTTGGGCTGTTGTGAGGTTCACCTCTGGAAATAGGGAATCTGCAATTCCCATCTTTTTGCCTTCCAACACCTGCTTGAAGCTGGCAGCTGTAGGCTTTTGCCCCTCTAGTAGGCATTGCCTCCGCTAGGAGCGCTACGCCTTTCAGTAGCAGCTCGTTTGGTGTCGAGCCCTTTAGGCTCTTAACCCTCTTCTCCTCCTCACTGATGGGCTGTGTGGCCTTTGCTCGGGCTTCCTCGAGAGTCAGCCCTTGTTTGAGCAGCCACCTGAGCCTTTTCCGTGCTGCACCACTTAACTTTCTATTCTTTGACGTGGAGCTTCTCTATGCTCCCCTGAAGTTCGATGGTCGCAGACGTTAAGACGCTGCTGGCACTGGAGGAAGCGGGGGACAGTGTAATGTCCTCTGCGCTTTCGCATTTTGCATTTTGCATCTACCTCTTCTATAGTTTTTTTGTTGCTCTGTTCCATGAAAGTCCCACGAGTAGCTAGGGAAAGGAGGAATTAAGCGATAAAAGTCTGCGGCATAAGCTGTTCCACCTTGACTTTGGGGTTTTTACTGAGGTTGTCTCCTCTTGATCCGGGCGGTTAAGCCAAGATCCCCCGTGCTGGAGTCCAGCAAGCTGTTCTTGATTGTTACCCTCTTCCTCACATACAAGACTTCAACTTACATTTAAATAACTGTACAATATTCTCGAAAGTTGATTTGGTAAGAGCGAGATTTAGAAGATTGAGTGTTGATGTTGTAATCATTTAATTGTTAGAATAGTTGAGTTAAATGTGATATAAGTTCGGTTACATCCTTGCTTGCAATGAGAATATTGTCCAAATAAACATAAAGGAAATTGCAACATGACTACATGACTTCACTGTTGAAACGTTGCAACGTTTGGGCAGCATTCCGAAGACAAAAGCGCATTCTTGTAAATTCGAATAGACCGAATAGGGATTTGATGATAAGCTCTTACGAAATCAACTTTCGAGAATATTGTACAGTTATTTAAATGCAAGTTGAAGTCTTGTATGTGAGGAAGAGGGTAACGATCAAGAACAGTTATTAAATTTAGATGACGATAATCTCCACAGAGTCCCCAATAGTAGATAAATAATGAGAGTTCTGGACCGGCAGTGATCCTGAAGGATCGAAGGATCGGGCGGGAAATTTGAATTTCGATCCTGTAGGATCGATGATCTTGCGCATGCGCGCCGGAAGTGACGTCACACGATCCTTAAGGATCATCCTTAAGGATCGGTCGACGGTGGCGTCACCGGTAGCATCCTTAAGGATCGGTCGACGGTGGCGCCACCTGTAGCAATCCTTAAGGATCGGTCGACGGTGGCGCCACCTGTAGCATCCTTAAGGATCGGTCGACGCCCCTTCAACCCAACCCAACCCCATCTTAGCGCCCTATTGACCCCCTTCAACCCAACCCAACCCCATCTTAGTGCCCTATTGACCCCCTTCAACCCCATCTTAGTGCCCTATTGACCCCGTCGACGCCGAAATAATAATACTTACCTTAAAAAAAATGTTATTTATTACTGATTGAGGGTAGCAGGAGGAAATCACACACAGAATTAATACGATAAATAAATGTTAACGATACATATATTGTGAAATTATTAATACAAACAACAAAAAGATGTGTTTAAGAAATACATTTATTATTTAATTTTTAAGTATCCATAACTTTTATAATACAATTACATTTATATATTCATACAGATGAACATCAGGGTCATCGGTCGGAAGTTTTTTACGTTTCAGGCTTCCTGATGAAATCCAATAAATATACAGGGTGTGTTTTACCAATG
>NW_019281022.1:82889-96616 GCF_000648695.1 Onthophagus taurus
CCCTTCAACCCCATCTTAGTGCCCTATTGACCCCCTTCAACCCCATCTTAGTGTCTTATTGACCCCCTTCAACCCCTTATTTGATGAAGTTTTATGAAATTGTGAAAATTTCAAACTCAAAAAGTTGAAAATCAACGAAGTAACCACAAAAACTTCAATAATAACAACATCACTTTATGAAACTTAACCGCAGAACGTTAATAAGAAAGTTTAGTACAAGAAAACTACTTCAAAACTTCAATTTTAAGCCTTATTCTTTAACAAAACTTAATTTTTACAAGAAGTCTAATAATGATTCAAAAAATTTAATTGAAACTTCATCAAATCTTCAAATTTTAATAAATTATTTGTATTTATTTGATGAAACTTCACCAAAACTTTAAAATTTGAGAATTAAAAAAGTGAAATCTTAATAACTTCAATGATAGCGATGTTATTTTATGAAACTTCATCAAAAACTTAATGTTTTAGTAAAAATTTGAATTTAATGCGAAAGAATCACCTAAAAACTTCAATATTTATCCCAATTTTGGGTTTACGTCATGAAAACTTTGATAAAATCAAATCAACTTCATCTAACTTGTTATAATTTTAATTTTTTTATAAGAAGTTTAATAATAATTCAAAAAATTTCATTTAATCATCAAGTTTTAATAAATAATTTGTATTTATTTGATGAAGTTTCACCAAAACTTTAAAATTTGATGATTAAAATCGTAAAAATTTCAATAGTATCAACGATTTTTTTAAACTTCATCAATAAGGAAATTTAATGAATGAAGATACGTAAAAGCTTTAATTTTTAGAAACAACAACAACAGATATAGAAACAACAACTGATATAGAAACAACAACNCATAAATCTAAATGAATCCACAAATCTTAATTTAAAAAAGATATTTTCAACGGGTTTATCTTTATTGATTACTTTATCGACCAACACTTTTTTACTGAAACTAATATATTTTTCTTTATTGTTCGGCAATACATTAAGTCCATCGTCATCCGCATCAGCCATTTCTTTAATAAATAAATGACAATCGTAACCGCTAAAATTATGAAAGAATATTGGAATAAAATTTTGAAGTTTGAAATTTGGTTGCTCATCGGTTGTTAAAAGTATCATTGGTTTTACGGTTTTCAAGTATTTATTATAAATAAATTTAACATCACCGATTAATTTTGTGATAAAAACTTGAGATGCATCAAGTCCCGTATACGTTTCAAATTTATTAGAACTGCCATCAATCGTGGAAACAATGGGGATTCGATTCATCGCATAATTCTTGGATATCAAATAAAGATATATCATAAAATTTCTCTATATCGTTGCGAATTATTTTTTAAATAAAATTTAATTTTTAAACGTCTATTATATAGAATTTTACTCGAGTTTCTTTTTCCTTAAGTAACCACATTTGATAAAGGGGTTTGCTGAATAAGAACGTTGCAGCCAAGTTCTTTACTTAGGAAAACAAACACTTGATAACTGGGTATACTGTAACGGGTATAAAGCCTTACGCAAAACCGTTTTACAGCATTTTCGTTGAAAATGTTTAACCAAAGAGGTGAGCTCTAAATTATTAAAGTTTAGTTTAAGTTTTGAGTTTAAAATTCATATTTTTTTCAGCCAAAATAATTATATATAATTATAATTATAAAAATAATTATTAAGAATTAGCGGGAAGGCTTCTACCTCCCCATTTAAAAGTAAGTCTCCCTTCGGGGTTTAATTTCATTGATTTAATTGATTTCTATCTTTAATTTTAGCAGGTGCAAATGTCGATATTTGCGTCGAGGCTGCTGCCTCGATATAAGTGTCCGAGGGGTTATACGCCTCTCGGGTCAGGAATATTTTGTAAAGGTATGGAGACGTATGTCTCCATATTATATAAATTAGAAAGTGAGTTTAATCTTTTTACATTGTTATTATATTTATATTAATTTTCATTTTTTTAATTTATTTAGATTAAAATGTCCTGACCTGAATTTAATTTGTTTTATTTATCAAATTTCCACACAGAAGATGTGATAAAAATAGTCAATTATATTAAAAGCAGACCATTAAAATCACGGTTATTCAAAGAATTATGTGACAGCATGGAAGCTAATTACAATTGGAGGACAAAAGGAGAGTCAATTATGCAAAAAAATTTGGCTCGGTATTTCCAAAAAATGGGAGAGCGACAAGGCACGAAATTCGAACATTTTATTGACCTCCTTCTTGGCGCAGCTATCCTAAACGTTATACTCCATGACATCATACGACCTACTTTCGATGAAAGCACCGGACGACTTTATAACATTATTACGGGATTACAAAAGATTAAATTCCGAAATGAAATCTTCATTGTCGCAAGCCACAACTCACACTACCACGTCATTCATTCGTGTCCCTATACCTCAAAAAGGTGTCGGTGCGCGCGAATCGCAGCCCTCGACGAGTTCAGGAGGAAGAGCGCTCGCCGCGTTGTTTCGGCGCCCAACATTACAAGACACTTCCTCGAGCATTCAGCAATATATTTATGCACGGGAGGACGGAAGATTATACTCTACCGAATCGCCGGGCGAGAAGGACGGCGAGTATGTTGTACAGATCAAGATTTATCCCATAGAGCCTTGTTTGAGACAAGATCCGAAGAACTGGTGGAAGACGGCGACGATCCGGTCGCAGTTTTTGATACCTTCCACGGAGCATGTGATGTACGAGCAGTTATTGGACCTAATGGAGACGGTACAGAAGGAAATGGAGAAAGTCCCAGGGATAGACAGCCACGAGACCCAGGACTCCTTTTATTCTTAAAGGCCCATCCGTTCTCACCCGTACAATTAGTGTTAGATTCAAAGGTATGGATGGAGTCCAAGTACCGATTCATAATTGATAGACGTAAATTGGATCCATTCTTTAATGTTTTTAATTATTCGTTTATAAAAATGTCTACGCTTGAAATATATGAATATGTAAAAGATATAAATTGTAGTTACGGCTGCACGTTAACAGATCCTTTTGAATATTATTACTCTGTAGATGAAAGCGTAAATATTTTAAACGAATTATTATTATTTCAAATGGGTAAAGACACTGAAGTTGTTAAACAATTCTTAGTTGCGTTATACGATGTATTAGAAAGACAAGAATATTAATTGTTTTGCAATTTTTTATCCACCGAGCGCAGGTAAGAATTTCTTTGTTGATGCAGTCTTATGTTATTACTTTAATTTTGGACAAATACACGATTTCAATAAGCATTGCAATTTTCCGTTACAAGACTGTGTTAATAGACGAGTTCTTTATTGGAACGAACCGAATTTCGAACCTGCCGCTACAGAAACTTTAAAAATGTTACTCGGCGGTGATAACTGTCCTGCGAGAATGAAATACTTGTCAGATAAAGTAATAACTAGAACACCAATTATTATTACAGGCAATTATGACTGTTTTCCGCGTGATAGTGCATTTGAACATCCCTGGTCATCGTTATCTTGGTCCTGGTAATAATTTGAATATTGGCGATCCTATAGACGAAGACGACTTCATTGCATTACTACACGACTTAAGGTATGAACTCGCTGAATCGGAAGAAGACATTATCAATGCCGATTTAGATGCTATAGACGAATTTATAGTAGATTTTCATATAAATAATAATTATCATTCTTTAATTGGCGCTGTTGGATTATCTTTTAAAAATATTTTTGAGCAATTATTTGGCATTGTATATCCAATGGTTGGTGGCGCAAAGAAAAAGAAATTAAATCGTGGTCAATATTTATATGCGTATATCAACTCTAAAGCCGCGCACGAGTATAGATTATTACGTGATACAACAGGCATTAGTTATAAAGATTTTCTTAAGTCAGATTATTACAAACATATTAAACAACAAGCACGCATTGACTTCGATCATGAGTATCCCCCCGGAACCACCTTCGAATCCCCCGGAGACAACGACGATGGAGTTTCTAACGACGAAAGTGGAGTTGAGACTTCACGGGATAATAACGTCATTGATAATGCTTCTTCTGATAATGCTGATTCTGAAGTATATAACGAAGATGATATTGTCCCTGAAACACAGGTTCAAGAACCCAGTACCTCTAGCAAACTTTCGGGGGAGTTACTCGGAGATAGGAACGGAGGTTCTTTAAAACGTAAGTATGGCGCCGATCCCAATCGTTGATCCAGAAAAACAAAATTTAAGTGCAAGTCAATCTGTACAATATCAAAATTTACTGCATAAATATGGACCCATTACCAAGAAAAAGTATTTTAAAAGCAATGGATTTCGCATTAAGAATTTGTACTTCTGGAAAGGAAAATTATATAAAAGTATAAATTGTATATTTATTGAAATCTATAATTTATTTTTATCTTTTCAGGTGTATTAGAACGTAATCAAGCGCAATTTGATTCCCAAGCCAAACGTCCTGCAATGGAACCTTCAGTAGAGGGTATGGAAGTAGAAGATAATACAAGATCGGGTGGTGGGGGAGCTGTATCCGGATCATCTGGAATGAATGGTGCAATGGTTGCAATTCCTCGATGTTCCAACTTTGTGTATTCTTTAAAGAAATATTTTCCATCCATCCATATAGAAAAACATGACTGGATTCGAAACCCTTTTACTGGTAATACGTCAGACAGCAATCTTTGTCTTGAAGAGGAGGAAGAACTAATCTCCCTCTCTTCTGACCGAACATTAAAATTAAAATATTCAGAACTTCCACTCGATACATTTTGGATATCAATTCATGATGAATATCCAAAATTATTTAAAAGAGCAATAAGTATTTTGCTCCAGTTTTCAACATCCTATTTGTGCGAATTAGGATTTTCAACATTAACAACCATAAAAAATAATAAACGATCACAATTGAAAAATGTTGAGGACGAATTGAGAGTTGCTCTCTCAACAATAAAACTATAGAAGAGATAACAAAACATCGTCAATCACATATTTCTCACTAAAATACATGTTTATTACAGGTTTCTTTATTTTGTATTTATACTATTAATTATTACTCATTTTTTATTTTATTATAGGAAATGTTTCTATATTGTTCTTATATTCATATTATAATAAATCTTTCTTTTAAATTCTTTTCTATTTATTTATTTATAGTTAAAAGTAATTTTTTTAAAGTTGGTGTGCCCTCAATAAAAATTTTTTTCGAAAATGTGCCGCGAGAGAAAAAACTTTGAGAAACACTGATCTATGGATTTAGTAGGTGCGTTCCATAGCTTNAAATGATCTGCGTAGAGTTTCGTGTTGTGATATGGGCCTTATTGTACAATTTTTCTGCTGCAGTTTCTGGATTTTGTAATGGTGTTAGCAGATATTTACCTACACCATAACCACTATCACCTATAACATGGTAATTATGTTAATGGTTCAAGGAATGTCATTTTACAATTTACCTAGAATAATTCCATTTCTAAATTCTCCACCTTCTAGCCTAGCACGTATTCTACTATTTGAATAAATAGTCATGTCATGTGTTGATCCTGGCCATCGTGCTACAATATCTTGCACCTTAAGGTCAGAATCTCCCACAACTTGGACATTTATAGAGAAATAGCCTTTCCTGTTTCTGAATATCTCACCATCTTCTCCTCCTAGAATATATTATTTATTTATTTAGTTAAGGTTCTTTTTTATTGAATTATGTCAATATACCTGGAGATTGTATCTTTATGTGGGTGCCATCAATGCATCCTACAATACTTGGAAATAATGCAATATTATAAAAATCTCTTTGTATTTTTTGAATATTATTTTCTGTTGGCATTTTTATGTAAGCATGAGATAGACTAGCTAATGCAATTGAAACATTTTTAATAATTCTTGATGATGTAGAAACATGAGTCCCCATAAAATCTGATATGGTTGACAAATGTCCACCTGTAGCATAAAAACGTAGACATGTTAATAATTGGTCCATAGGGCTTAAGCTGTTATTTCTACAAAAAGAATCAATAATTAATTACATATTTATTATTTACATAATATTTTACGTACATGTCTGTAGGATATTCAAGCTTTTCTTCAATTAGTGGTAAAATGTTTAAAACAGTATTCTTTGTTAAACGAAATCGTTGAAAAAATGTAAGGTTATCCAAATCTTCAAAATGATTGCGCCGTAGATATATCCGTTTAGGAAATCCATAATCAACAATCTCTAATATTTCTGCATCATTTCCAAACATATCTTCATCGTCGTCAAAAATATCCATGTTTTCACAATTTTCACGTCACACAATGACAAATAAATTTTTTCACGTAATTTAAAGCTACGCTTAACCGGTAAACTCCGAATATTGAACGCTTAAATTAAGCTGAGAATAAGCGTAGCTTAAACAACGGTGCAAACCGATTTAAAAATTTAAGGAAAGCTTAGCGTAAAGCGACGCTTAACTATTGCGGTGCAAACGGGCATCAGTATCATATCTGAGTAGATACTTGGATAAACCAACCGCTATGGTATGGAAGGTCGGAAAAAAAGTATTGCGGTATTTAAACGATACGAAAGACTTAGGGATTTGTTTTGAAAAAAGAAAAGGTCAGTTGGAAGGTTACAGCGATGCAGATTGGGGAAGTGATAAAGAAACAAGAAAAAGTGTTAGTGGTTTTGTTTGTTTTCACGCGGGAAATCCAGTGGCATGGCACTCAAAGAAGCAAAACTGCGTGGCTCTTTCCGCAATGGAAGTCCGCCAGCGTTGCAGCCCAACAAATAGTAAACTTGAAAGGTATTTTATCAGAGTTTATAAGTGATATTAAGCCAGTGATTCTTACTGTGGACAACTTAAGTGCAATATCAATGATTAACACATTCGAAAATTCGAAACGGGGAAAACATATAGACATTCGATATCATTATGTAAAAGACTTATGTTTAAATAATGAGGTTAATGTGAAATATGTTAATAGCGATTGTTAAGAATTGTTTTTATTTAAATTAAATGCAAGTAGGGTTGCCTATGTAATTTTATTTTTGGCGATATTTGTGTATTAAAAATACAAGTTTTTTGGTTTAAAAAATGTTATAAAAGAGCCTACGTGCTCGAATAAGACTCTCTCTCGAATAAAGACACTCTCTCGTAGTACTTCGTTTAAAATAGCATTTCGTTTAAATCGCAATTGTATTACTTTTATTAAATAAATCATCGTTTGTAACAATACTAAATAAATCATTTAAAAACCATCAAGAAGTGTTTTAATCAGCGCTACCCAGAGTTTCGGAAAAAATTGTAACAGCGATCAAAATGTAGCAGATTTGTTAACCAAACCGTTAGGGAAACAAAAATTAAAAAAAAAAACAAAAATGTAAATTATTCGTTGAGGAGGCGTGTTAGGGATATTAGTTATTTGAGGGTTGTAAGTTTTTAACAGTTGGCATTACGAAGAAAACAGAGTCGACATAGTTAAAATATTTAGCGCGGATTGCAAAAGGAAACAAAAACTGTAATAGTTATTATTGGTGTAAATAAAGTTTAGTTGTGTAAAGTGGGTGTTTTATTTAACTACCCATAATACTATATATACGCTTTTTATTTACGCTCTGTTATAATTAAGCCTTCTTATAGCTTTAAACTTGTTTCTGAAAAATATAACGTTCTAAGCGTTAAACGCTTGTTATGCTCTGTTATTATTATGTTCTGTTATTACTTTCAACTTCTTCTTGATAATAGTTGTATCATGACATGATACAACATCAGCTTTTTTATTAATGCTATATATACCCTTTTTATTTACGCTCTTTTCATAAATTTTCAAGATAAAATATTATATTTTATTGCAATTTGTATTATTAATTTTATTATTATTGTTATTTTGATATATTTTAATAATTATTGCAATAGTGTTAAGTATGTCTTAATTATACCACTTATTTTATCTTAAATAAATATTTTGAAATATTTTACGCACTTGCATTAATTTCATATATTATTTCATCATAAAGCTATTACAGCAGTAGGATTTTAAATTTATTTAAACACGCTGATTTGCCACGCTCCTTATTTTAGTTCACATATCACAACTATAGAGCCACTGAAAGCAGGATAAACTTTTTACCATTGCGTGTCCACCGGCTGGATCAGTCCTCAACAGTCTTCAACAGTCTTCCACAATCTTCAACAGTCTTCCAAAGTTCTTCGACAGTTTTCAGCTAAAAATCTCCGAACAGTTATATTGCTAGATCTCCGACAAGTTTTAGAAATAACCGAATTTCATTTTCATCGTAAGTTTGTTTTTGGTCTTGCAATTGTGGGACTTAGATTTTGTTTTGTAAAATAAATTTTCATCCAACTTCCCGACCTTGTACTATTACGAGCTTTCCGTAGTACTTCCCCGACCTGGTGCTATTGCGAGTTTTCCGTAGCACTTTCCCGACCTGGTGCTATTGCGAGTTTTCCATGGCACTTTTGCCGTGCCGATGAATTCATCATTAATAATTATTTTATTTGAATCAGATATTTGAGTCCCACAACGTTGTAATAGACCAAGACATACCGATTATACAGTATGTCCGTAAAGTAAGGGATATAGGCGATAAAATCATTATGAACGGTTTCTGGAAAAATCCTTGAAAGATTTAAATTTTTTGCTACTTTTTGGTGTAGGTTACAAATTTTTTCCGCCATTTTTAACCGAGTTATGGCGTCATCGATATTTTTTTCAAATGGCAATCCCCATTTTTATTACGGAATATGAAAGAGATTTTTTTTCTACACTATGCTGTCATTTGACATTACAAACTTATACACGAATGTTCCAACCATAGATACACTCAAAATTATTAAACATATACTCAAAGAAAAAATTAGCAACGAAACAGATAGTAATAATCTATACAAATTATTTGATATATGTTTAAAACAAAACTTCTGTAGTTTTAATAACCGTTTCTATACTTACAAGCAAGGGCTCCCTATGGGATCACCACTAAGCGGAATGTTGGCTAACATCTTTCTGGATAAAATGGAAAAGGAATGGATAATGAGTGACAGAAATCCACATAAAAACAGTATTCTTATGTGGCAAAGATACGTAGATGACATTTTCGTAATTCTTAATACAACAGAAGAAAACAATGTCAAGGTACTACATGAATACATCAACACCTTGCAGGAAACCATTTCTTTTACAATTAAAACAGAACAGAATAACAGGATCAATTTCCTAGATCTAACATTAGAAAAGACAAACCGTCAGCCCAGAATAATTTTGTTCTAAATCACATTTTGGTACTTTTGAAGAAAATTACATTGAAAATTTCAGCAACAATAGTTTGTTCTAAATCTATTCAGACATTAGAATTACCTATCTAGGTTCAAATCCAAATTTTTACTAAATATTTGTTCTATATCCAAAATTTAGTTAATACTTTGAAAAATATGTTGTTCCTTATATGAACTCAGAATTATAATGTTCTATGAACCAAGTCCGTCATATTTTGTTCTAAATCCTCTCACTCTATACGATAACAAAATTGTGCTAAATCCATTCAATTTGTTTTGGGGATTTTGACATTAAAAATCCGTAGTTTTAATAATTGATTCCGCCGCCAGGGGCGCCCTTATGTGCATTTCTGTCAACTGTCAATTCCTGCGTTATTAAATTTGAAAAAGTGACATTTATTATTCTCGTTATATTTTTGAGTGTTTTTTATATTAATAAGAACAAAACATAATAATGACTAGTACGACGAGTTATATTCTTCCTAATAATAATATATCGCCTAGTTGTTGTTCCGAACTTTTGAGGTAAATAAACAATAATACCTATTCTAATCTAACTTTTCTAACTATTATTTGCCACTTTTTAGTAACCAATTAAATGACTCAAATCTAATCGATGCTGATGATAGATTAGATGTAGATAAGAAAAATAATTCTAATGGAAGTGTTGATGAAAACGTAGTTGATGAAGATAGAATTGATAGAATAAAGAAGTTGAACAAGAAACGTAAAAGAAATCCTTCTTCGTGGAAACAAAATATAAGAAAGAACAAAAGGCAAAGAGGAGAAGAATACATAGATTGTAAAGGAAATTTAAAACCAAAAAAGAAAGTAAAAACTGCGACATGTCATACGGAAAAATGTAGTTTCAAATGTTCACAAGCAATTAATGGAGAAGAGAGGGATCATATCCATAATCAATTTTGGAATTTGGATGACAAACGTAAACTCCATTTCTACTCACAGCATGTCAAACGTATTGTATCGCTACGCAAAAGAACAAAAGAAGAAATTAGTAAGAAAACATACAGCTATAAATACTATTTCTATGTATCCGGAGTGGAAGTTCGAGTTTGCCAAGAGTATTTTCTGAATACATTGAATATAAGCAAACAACGGATCTACTATTTCTTCAAAAATAATATGAATGAAAATGTACCAAGAAGTCCTAAACATGGCAAACATTGCAAAAAAACTATTAGTGATGAGCAAAAAGACAAAGTAAGGGCTCATATTGGTAGCTTCCCAGCAGTAGAATCACACTATTGTAGAGCACAAACTAGTAAAAAGTATTTGGATAGAGGACTCAATCTCAGAAGAATGTATGAATTTTATAGGTCTTCGTCTAAAATTCCAGTAAAATTTAATATATATTCTCATATCTTCAATAATGAATTTAACATTGGATTTTTTAAACCTAAAAAAGATCTTTGTGATAAATGTGAATTATTCAAAACCACTAAAGAACCTTCCCCAGACGACATTAATAAACACGATCACCACATCCGTCAAAAGGAATTGTGCAAGAACGAACGAGATAGAGATAGAACAAGATTTCTTAATGATGTTCAAGTTGGGATTGTGACATTTGATTTACAAAACACATTTTCACTTCCAAAAGCTAATGTTTCCAATTTCTATTATAAGACAAAACTTTCGTGCTACAACATAACCGCGCATTTAAGTAACACAAAAGTAGTCTACAATGCACTTTGGCACGAATTTTCAGCAGGTCGTGGAGCGAATCATATTGCTGCTGCAATTTTTAAAATCCTAACGCAAATTATGATTGATAATCCTCAACTCAAAAGCCTTATTCTGTGGTCTGACAGTTGCGTTCCACAAAACAAAAATTCGATAATGTCCTTCGCCTTACAATATTTTTTAAACTCTATAAAAAGTAAGGATCTCGAGACGATAGAACAAAAATTCAGCGAACCAGGACATGGAAATATTCAAGAAATCGATAATGCACATAGTTTAATTGAGAAACATATCCGCAACATTGAAATTTGGAGTCCCATCTCATTAGTTCGTCAACTATTATTGATTCCCTCATCTTGGAAATTAAAATTTAAAGTCATTCAAATGCAGCCAAATGATTATTTCGATTTTCAAAAGATTTCAAAAGCTTTGAATTATAAAACTATTCCTTATACTAGACTGAAACATATAATCTATAATAAAGGTAATATAAATAATATCGAATTTCGAGAAAAATTTGAAGGTGATTTTACAAAAGCGAAAATGTATCGCTTTGTATCAAGAAAGAAAAATGAAATAAAAGTGGTTCCATATCACTTTTCAGAAGAACTTCCCGTGGCGAATCAGGAGTTTAAAATACCGGAACTAAAGAGAAAACATCTTTCAGAAATTGTGTCATATGTGCCACATGAAGATGAAAAGGCGTTTTATAATGCACTGCTTTCAAATAAAAAAAGTGCAGTAATAATTGAATAAACTAAGAAAATACAATAATAAATAATATAAAAAAATAAATCTTTTGTTTTAGAAAAATTACTTATTAATGAATTTATCTATTAATTCTTGTTAATAATTATAGATTTCATTACTTCGAATTAAAATTATTTCATATAATTTGTTTTTTTATCAAAGAATTCCTTAGGCGAATTTATTTCGAAAAACAAGTGGATATAGACTAATTAGTTAATAAAAAAATGTGCAATATCCCATATATTTTTCTAGAAATAAGAAAAAGTCGAAATTTGTTCTAAATCCAAAACAATTATTTCAAATTTTCAGTACATTTCTTCAAAATTCATACAACAGACGACGAATTGCATTACATTTTATATATATCTTTATGAAGAGTAAAGATTTTTGATAATATAATTAAAAGAAAGTATAAAAATGTAATGAAATCCGTAAAGTCCAGTTTCCCCAACATTGACGTTTTGGGATATATCACAAGATAATTCTAGGGTGACGAAACGATGGAATAAACATAGACATATCGTCGGTTTGGAAGAAGACCGTCATAACTCAAAAATTGTTAATTTTGACATTATAAAACCATGACAAATTATCATTACTTTAAGCGGAGAACACATATACGCGATCACGACCACGATCGCGATAGCGATAGCGTTGGCGATCAGATGCGTCACACGGAAACTAATGAAACCGAACATGTTACGACCTGTTAGCGATATAGTAGACTTGTGCAGCGTTCGTTCGCGTCCTCATCGACAACCACAGCGTTAGCGACCAAACGCAACAAGTTGTATTTATCGCAGATCGCGTGAAAAATATTGTGTTAAGAAACATAAAATTTTATATGATTTATCACATTGCGACTACAAGAATGTACGTATAAAAAATAAAGTATGAGATGAAATTGCGAAGGACATGGAATTAGAACAAACAGGTCAGTATTTTTTTTTAGTTTATTGTATATTTAAAAGTTATTGAAATATGTGACAAATTTTTCACGTATATTAAAGGCCAGGTTTATTGCTCTTCTTCCGTCAACCGGCAAGTTATTCAACACTTGTACTGATCTATCAATAGTTTCTTGTAAGTTTACAAATTGTTGATCAATTTTTTTTATCCGTAAAAGGTTATGTAATACGCAAGCCGCTTTGACAAGTTTTGTAGCTGTTTCCACCTTCACTTCTAATGGTCTAAAAAACAATCTCCATTTGTGTGCCAGTATTCCAAATGCGTTCTCCACAACGCGACACGCTATACACAAGTGATAGTTAAAATTTTCTTTATTATAGTCATGTCTTGATTGTCTATAGGGAAACGGTCGCATTAAATAAGTACTGAGTGTAAAGGCTTCATCGCCTATCAAAACACACGGAACTTCAGCATCTTCACCTGGTAAAGGTCTACTTGGAGGAATGTTAAAAGTGCCATTTGCAAATCTTCTACCCATAACTGATGCCTCGAAGATACCACCGTCACTATTTTTACCATATCCTCCTACATCTATACAAGTAAATTTATACTCAGGATCAACAATCGCCATTAGAACAATTGAAAATTTTTTTAAGTAAGAAAAGTAGTTTGATCCGCTCTTTTGTGGACATTTGATTTTCACATGCTTGCCGTCTATACTTCCCAAACAATTAGGAAACTGCCACAAGTTTTTGTAGCCCAAAATTGATTTTTCCCATAATTCCATTGTGCGCTCTGGCATATAAATTGACTGCAATTTATTTCATATTGCCTGGCAAACTTCTTCAACAATAGTCGCAACTGTTGAAAATCCTAATCGAAAGCTTTGACCAATTGTTTTGTATGAATCGCCGGTAGTTAAAAATCTAGAAAAAATAGAAAATATACCTTAGAAATAATGTTTTTCTGCTAGTGTTAAATGTAAATAAAAATATAATTTTATTTTAATAAAAATTCCGATGGAAACAGGACTCTTGTTTATTGTAGACCTGTTCTTTGCAGGTGACGATTTAAAAAAACGGTGGAAAAACTTGAGAGATTGTTTTTCAAAATATCTACGTTC
>NW_019281022.1:98510-155607 GCF_000648695.1 Onthophagus taurus
CCGGAATATCGATGAAGCTGCTGATAACAGTTCATCTTCAGCAGCTTGGTATGAGGATTTCAGTCGTAATATCATATAAAGTTTTTTATATAGTATTTTTGTATTTGAGTTATAGTAGTATTAGTAAAAAATAAATAATATCTAAATAGTATTATTACCTTAATGTGACTGCTAAACGTTCTGTGGCTCCAATTGGTTCCCTATATTTGGTTTGCTCTTTTGTAATATCGTCTCTAATAAGAATTAGTATTTCATCAAAACATTCAAAGTTCATTCTAAAATATGTGTAGAATCGATTTTCATCTTTACGAAGTTCCGGGTATAATTTATGAAATTCGCCTTCTTCTTTACGTTTTTTATTAATCTCATGTACCCAAACATTCCTTTTTTTCCTACAATATAAGTGAATAGTAATAAAATATTAGTATTAATATTAGAAACGTTATCAAAATTAATTAATTAAAATAATACTAACAACCCTACGTACCTTCGCTTTTTATTAATGCATTTATTATCATCCAATAATACCGCAAGGAGCAGCGCTTCTTCATCTATCAAGCTACACATTCTTTAGTCTGTATTGTGAATCGCGCCCGAAGACCATATCGCGATAGCGTATATATGTTCACTGCTTCGTATGATCGCAATCGTTAACGCAATCGCTATCGCGATCGTGGTCGTGATCGCGTATATGTGTTCTCCGCTTTATGTAGAAAAGAGTCACAAGTTGTAGCTCGTAATAATAATCTCTAGATGTCACATGTGACAGTTTGTGTTTTCCGCCGTGTTATGCCGATTCTTTGAGTAAGAGCGTCACATGTTAGTTGTGCCGCAAGTCTCGTAAGGGAATGTTGCGTTTTTCTGTAGAATAGTGTCACAAGTAAAATTTTTTCTAGTTTCTATGAGTTTATTTTGAAGAATATAGTCATATTTTGAGTTGTTCCTGTGTAAGTGTTTGTTTATTTTGTTCAAGGCAGTAATATTTTGAGTTGAAACAGTCTTCTACAAAAGGTAAAGAAATATAATTTGACTATTTTATTGCTTCAGTGTGTTAATTCGAGATGATTCGGTATTCCAAAAAAAAGTTTTACAAATTGTGTGTTTTGCTATGTAACATTTTGAAATAGGTCAGTCTTGTTCTAAAAACATAAGATATTTTTTATTTTCTTTCTTGATAGTACAAGCAAATTATGCTTAGCTGCTATGCTTCTGTTTTAGAGAAATTAAATTCTTTATAATATTTCCACGGGAGCAATGAGTAGCCGCTCAAAATTAATTCTAAAACTTGCCAAAGAAAGCAAGGAATCGCACTTTAACTCTATGACGGAGTCAAAACAACGTGAGAGCCCTGACACTAAAGTTTGGAAAATTCAAAATGTTACCACTGGTAAACTATTATACTCTTGTACACATCAAATTAAAATAACTTTCTTTCAGACGGAGACATAGAAGTTATACCTTGCAATATTGATGAAAATAAGAACCATGATAATGGTAAGATAATTATATTACTGCTATCATAATTATACGCATATAAATAAAGAATATGTTATTTTAGAAAAAGATATTGATAATAATCCAACCATTGCTGAACAATTAGAAATAACCTGCGGTGATAATATCCCAATTGAAAACGTTGAGAACGGTAAGAGGTGAGGAATTAATATTTTACTATAAAATAAAAGGTATTTTTCTTACAGAACCCGATTTATCCAAATTTCAATGCCAAAGTCATTTGAATGAAGGAAGTGAGGATAGAAGCAGTACTGCAGATAATGAGGAAGAAAAGCTTACAGATCCTTTTGACTCAGATGATTCAGTACGTGATCCAAATTTTGCAAGTAGTGAAAGTGACTCATCATCGTCATCATCAAGTGAATCTGATGAAGAAGCGACCACGTCATTAGGAGAAAATAATTCCAAAAAACGTTGTGTTACAAATCGTTCTCAAACAAAACAAAACGTCAAGAAAAAAAAATGTCATAAAGATTTGTGGCAAAAAAACAAAGCCAAATTTCTCAGAAATAGTGGTCAACCTTACGAATCTATTAAAATAATTACAACAGAGGATGGAACTAAACAGCCCATGTTAGTATCACGTGATGGAAAGCAAATGTTACCGCCTTGTGGTACTAAATGGCGATTAACATGTTCTACTAAGTTTACCGAAGAAAATAGGCGAAAAATATTCACAGAATATTGGCAAATGTCTGATCTTCAGCGGCAGCGCGATTTCATATCGTCGTGTATGATTGCAGTTACACCAAAATATCAATATAAAAAAGACCAAAGCCACCGTGGTAGTAATAATGCTTTCCATTTAGATTTAGGTGGCCAAAAGATTCGTGTCTGTAAACTGATGTTCATGGCCACATTAGGAATTAATAGCAGGATTATACGCACTGTACAACAAAAACAAGTTTCCCTTACCAAAGGGATCTTACAGACAAAAAAGAGAGGGAAGCATGCGAATCATGCATCGGTTTCTGAGTGACTTTCAATACGTGATTCGACACCACGTATTGAAAGTCACTACTGCCGATCTGAGACAAAAAAGGAGTATATAGAAGGTAGTAAGACAGTTTCTGAGCTCCATAGAGACTATAAATCAGCGTGTGAGGAACAAAATATCCCATACTCTAATTATTTAATGTATTATACAATATTCAACAAGCAGTTCAATATTTCATTTTTCACTCCCAAAAAGGACCAATGCGAATTGTGCCTTGCTTTTGTAAATGCCAGTACGGAAGAAAAAAGTGATCTGCAAGAAAAATACGACACCCACCTTAAAGAAAAAGAACTATCACGACAGGAGAAAGAGAAGGATAAAGCTTCAACCAGCATTGTTGCTGTTTATGATTTGCAAGCGGTGTTGCCATGCCCAACAGGAGATGCATCTTCTTTTTACTACGTATCAAAATTGAATGTTTTTAATTTTACTGTATATCAATTGAAAGATAACAAGGTGGATTGTTATGTTTGGCATGAAGCACAAGGACACAGAGGAGCAAATGAAATTGCTTCGTGCGTCTGGCATTACTTAAATAATTTAAACAATATATAGCGATAATTGTACCGGGCAGAATAAGAACAAATTTATTTTTGGTTTATATTTGTTTGCTGTTTCAAAATTACAGAACATTCACTCGATCACTCATAAATATCTCGTAACAGGACATACACAGAATGAGGGCGATAGTGCCCATTCTGTAATAGAACGTAATGTCAGAAAATTTAGGAAATCTGCATCGATTTATGTCCCAGAACAGTACATGACACTCATCAGGCAGGCAAAAAAAAATGGCAAGCCGTATTCTGTGGAAGAGATGTGCCACGAAAGTTTTTTTGACTTTAAAGAACTTCTGAATCAGATGGGTATCAACAATGTGCTTAAGAATACGGAAGGCGAATTGGTTAAAGTCACTGACATAAAAGTGTTTAGGGTAGAAAAAGGTCATGTCGGAAGCTTTTTTTACAAAAATTCTTATGAAGAGGAACAATTTTCTACTGCTAATTTTATAAACACGAGACGCCAAAAAAAGATTTTAATTCAGTTCAATTAAAAAAGCCTATAACAAGAAAGTAGCAATTAAGTGTGAAGAAAGTGAATTTAAGGGTTGCAGTTTCACGTGGATAAAAATTTATCATTCTTAATACTTACTTAAAGCATACTCTTATCCGTTGCAAAGAATTAGGGTTTTAGTATTTCATTTGTCATGATGATAATGTTTTTATTATCATGCAAATTTATAAATGCTTTTCCTGAAAATCTATAGATTTTGAGATGTAACGCTCTTCTTCCAAACCGACGATATACAGAAAGAAAACACAAACAGACATAATCATACCGAAAGACTCACACCTCAACTTCTCACATAAATTGGCAACATTTAGAGCTTATGTAGACAGAATGTATGAAGTAGAAATGAAAGAAAATGAAATGAAGAGAGAAATAGAAGTAATAAAACTAATTGGCAAGAAACGGATATCAACCAGAAATTATAGAGAAGGTGATAGAAAGGAAAAAAACTAAAATAGCACGTAACAATTTAACGACACTAAACACAAGAGAAGAGAGCATAGGTAGGGTTTACAGAACAATCACATATCAAGGAGGTATAAACAATAAAATAGAGAAGATTTTTAAAAAATATAATGTATGTATAATATCCAAAAGTAACAATACAATAAACCAAATGAAAACTTGAAATAAAACTTGATAATAATGTAACTGATATGCAACACGTGCCAAGCAACTTACATAGGTGAAACTGGAAGAGCATTAAAAACGAGGATCAAGGAACACAAGAACAAAAACAAATCTACCTTTGGCAGACATTTAATTTTCAATAAAGATCACGAATTTGACGAGGAAAATAACGCAACAATTTTTAGGTTGCTCCTGAGGATGATTGTATGTAACGATTGAAACCGGTAGAGCTGAAAATTTAAAAAATAGCAGTAGCCATGAGTAACTATGGTAACCAATCATTTTAAACAATTCTCTAAGTTTTATAAGTGCCAAACACTGATTTAGTAAAGCTTGTTGTTTCTTATAGCACTGATTTAAACTGTTTTTACATCACTTTTGAGTTAATTTTTGCTTATTGTTTACTTTTATTTGTTTTCGTTGTTAATTTATTAAAATGGTACATTTGACCGATCGGAAAAGAATAAAAATTCTGTATTAGATTGGAATTGGGGATCGAACTCGAACTCAAAAAGAAGAGCTCTTTAATGCAACATATCCTGACCATGAACCCATAAGCCAAAGTACGGTAAGCCGCATTGTCACTAAACTTAAAAATCGTGGGCATGTACGGAATCTCTCAATATAACGTTGTTATGGCTGTGCAAGAAACCCCTCATATTACGGTAAGAGATATTGGGTCGAATCTGGCCATTAGTAAAACAACGGTTCACAAAATATTAAAAACCGCAAAATATGATCCCTATAAGGTAAACCTCATTCATGAGCTCAATGAAGATGATTTTGATAGAAGATTGCAGTTGCAACAATTGTGCAACGACGACGAAGATTTCGTTAAAAACATAATTTTTTCCGATGAGGCAACATTTACATTGAGTGGGCAAGTTAACAGGCAAAATTGTCGGTATTGGCTACCCAAAATCCACATTGGGCAAGAGAATCGCATACCCAATATCCGCAAAAGATTAATGTGTGGTGCGGAATAGTACAGGATACTATCCTGAGATCTTACTTTTTTGAGGAAACCTTAACTGGAGAGAGATATTTAGATTTTCTACAAACAGATCTCATTCCTTATGCGGTTCCTGTTCGTGCATATTTAAATCAATTATTTCCCAATTAATGGATTGGGAGAAGGAGGCCAATTGAATGGCCTGCAAGATCACCTGATTTGACTCCGCTGGACTTCTTCCTTTGGGGATATCTGAAGAGTAAAGTTTATACCACTAGACCAAATACTTTGGATGAACTAAAAAATCAGAATGCGAGAAGAAGTTCAGCGAATAACTCCTGATATCTTAGAGAATTGTCAGGAAGAATTTAAAAATCGTTTAGGTTACTGTCAAGCTGCCCATGGTGCACAATTTGAACACTTAACTTAATTTTAATTTTTCATTTATTCATTAAATTTATTAATTTTATTTGTTATTTATTCATTTAATTTATTAATTTTATTTTTTATTTGTAATTAAACCGATTGTTATTCATGGCTACTGCTATTTTTTCATGTCAAACGAATTTGAAGTAATTAAACTTTAAAGTAATTTTATCGAAAATTTTCTTATGTAACCAATATTAATATTGACTGTACTAGATTCAGAAAAAAATTCTCTTTCATATTCCGGAATAAAAATAGGGGATTGCCATTTGAAAAAAATATCAATGACGTCATAACTCGGTTAAAAATGGCGGAAAAGATTTGAAACCTACACCAAAAATTTAAATCTTTAGACCCGTTTTAGAGTTTTTTCCATAAACCGTTCATAATCATTTTATCACCTATATCCGTTACTTTACGGACACACTGTATATATGAATAAAGATTTTTTTTTCTCGTGAAACCGCAATATTTTTTTATGTTTATTTTTGTTGACAACAATAAATATTAATTTTATTTCTGTACTGTTGAATGAATGCTTATTCTTCGCCTTCTCTTTCAAAATCCCTGAATCTCCTGAACCCCTAAAAGCTACTTGGAGGCGAAAGAGTTCCTTAACTCTCTAAACATAAGGTGGCGCCCGAGACCGCTAACATCCCGAGCATATTAAAGAGCACTTCCTAAAGTACGCTCAAGATTGATTTTAACTCAGACTAATTATATTTTTAATTCATACAAGATTTGTTATCTCCTTGAAAATAATCTCGATTAAGTCAAAAAACGGAATAAGTTAAAAAGCAAAGCCCCAGCTAAAACTGTCATAATTTTGATATGTTGTTGATTTCAAGTTCTTTCTATAACAAAAAAACTTTTCCGCAAAACTGAAGTGGTCCGATTAAAAGCCGGTTTTACAATCAGGGTTAAATTTTTGTTTTAAATCATTTCTCTGGTAACTCCATTTATAATTATGTAGATTAGATAGTTTTTTGGTTTATAATAGGAGTAAAGATATACCGTGATTGCAAAACCGCTCTTAAAAATCATGTCTTATAATAACGGTGTTTTTTAATGATTGACAGAAATCGCAAGTAAATCGTTGGATTCGGAAATATACTCAAAAGGGAGAGGATTTGGCCGCGTTAGCTATCACAAAATCACTGACCATGTGTTCTTAGTCAACAGCAAAGAGAACAAGTTTTTGAATTTGTAGAACAACAACCCTTCACAAATTCAAGATTAATTACAGAACAGCTCGGCTTAACCTATTCTTCTGCGACACTCAGGAATGTGTTGCACAGCGGCGACATCCACTGTCGCGTGGCAGCAAGAAAGCCGATTATTACATCAGAACTGGCTGCAGCGCGGCTAAGATTCGCGCAAAACTTTACGCCGAATTTCTGTGGGATTGGATGTGCGGTTATGGACCGGGGAAATAACACAAATTTATAACCGATTCCCTCGGTTAGAATATTTTTTCCCGACGAGAACATTGTTATTGTTGAAGATAACTCCCCAATCCACACGGCCAGAGTCGTTCAAGAGTGTCAACAATATTCAAAGAATTCCATGGCTTGCACGTTCGCCGGACCTAAACCCCATAGAAAATGTATGGGGTTTAGCAGAATGACGTCTTAGCTGTCAAAATGACGAATTTCCTCTCCGAGATACAGATGGTTTAAATAGAAACGTTAAGCAGGTATGAGAAGAATTGCGCGGCAAAAATGTCTGCCACCAACTAGTTGAATCAATGCAAACCAGGTTACAAAATTGTATTGATAACAACGATTTTTATACTAAATATTAAACAATATTTTGTTTATTACTTATTTTGCTACAATAAGTAGTTTAACTTTAAATAACCTTAAATATTGTGTTTTTAACAAGTATTTTATTTCAAGACCAATTTTGTGCGAAATCACAAATAATGAATTTTATTACATTATTTAATTTTCGCGAAATAAAATGAAAGATTTTCTATTTCTGCATTTTATTGCTTCTGTATATTGCTATATAGTGTAATAGTTAAAATTCTCGTTTATAGTTGTGCCGGGATAATATTTGTTGTAACAGCCGACATAACCACATTTTCATAATGACATAACGTACATAACCAACTTTGTTATATTTTCATTGATCTGCATTTAAATACATTACTTATAGGTTTATAACATTATTTCCAGAGGACAATGAGTTATAGAAAAAGAGTGAATTTGAAAGATGATCACCGATGACCAGGCAGCCTATTCTGATCTTGGAGGAGACTCTGATGCTGATGATATTCCAGATCGATCTTCACAATCTACACCATCCAGTAGCACCACTAGCATTACACAGAAAAGAACCTTATCTCAAATAGATGCTGATGATGATTTGGCTTTCGACAGCGATGATTCAACACAAGGTTTGACAATTTGTAACACAGTGATTCTACATCGGATGAAGACGAACCAATGGTTACTGTTGCCAGCAAGTGAATGCCAAAACAAAAACCTCAACTCCAAAATAATGGCCTTCCCTGGACGAAAGCACCTTATTTACCACACATTTTCCAGGCTACTAGTTTTCAAGAATTTCCCGGTCCTAGAGTTTCTACAAGCGAATCACCGATTGCGGTATTCTCCAGTATATTGGGTGACGACTTTCTAAACATAATTGTAACCGAGTCCAACAAGTATGCGCAACAAAATAATACCGCGCTGAAGTTGACTTTAGAAGAGTTGAAGGCATTTTTTGGCATACTTATTGTAATGGGTTTCAACTCTCTTACTAGCCTAAGATTATATTGGTCATCTGACCAAAATTTTCATCATTCAAGAATAGTAAATATTATGCTTCTGAAGAGATATCTGAAGATACTTCGTTATTTACACCTGAATGACAATCAAGCTATGCCAAAAAAGGAAGATGATAAATTATTCAAAGTGAGACCTATGATAAGCTACTTGAACAATTCATTTTTGGAGTCTTACACTCCATACAGGAATTTAGCAGTGGATGAAAGCATGGTTGCCTTCAAAGGCAGAACCCATCTCAAACAACTCTAAAACCAATTAAAAGAGGAAACAAGGTATGGGCTCTCGCTTGTTCACAGATAGATATTTACTGAATTTCTCAGTATATGAAGGCAAGAAGGAATGCAACGAAGAGGGCTCCTTGGGCGAGAAAACTGTACTAGAATTGACTAAGCCCTTCGAAAACAAATTCTATTGCATTTATTTTGACAATGTTTTTACGAGTTTCTCATTATTATCAAACTTCTTGACAGAAAACTGTTTGGATGCGGAACGCTGAGGTCAAATAGAAAAAACTTTCCGAAAAAACACTTAGTGCCAGACAAAAGCCTCCGATCAGGTGAATTTGATACTGTTGGCATCGGCAATATAACTGTCAACAAATGGAAAGACAGGGGAACAAAATGTGTATTGGTTGCCTCTACTATACATTCGGCTCTTGAAAAATCACATGTCAACAGAATGACAAAGGAAGGTGTCAAAGCCACTGTTCAATGCCCTAAAAGTGTTGACGATTACAATCAACACATGGGTGGAGTTGATCGATTTGATCAACTCCACTTATGTTACAGTATAGCCTGGAAATCACGAAAATGGTGGCTAAAATTATTTTATTATATCGCTTACTAAGAACAATAGTGGTGTAAGCGCAAATTAGCGCTATGAAGATAATCGCGTTCAAAATTTTGGTTGAACTTTAATGCAATGTAATGTAAGCAAGAACTTGTCGTTTTAAATTTTTTATTTTTTAATTTCGTTTTACTGTTATTATATTTCATGCAGAGACATAGATTTATTGTAAGATTTCAAAAATAATTTTTTTTTTTTGTGGTTTCGCCACTATTGCTCAAATAATAGAGTATTTTCTCATATCATATGTGACCTAAAGTAAAAAAATTATCAATATTTTGAATGAAAATTGCTTGTAAATGCGTGAAATAGAATACACTGGTTGTTGTTTCAAATTGAAAATTTATTTAACCAACAGTTACAACTTTCTGAAATTAATACACAAAAAAATGCACGGGAAACATTATTCAATCTTCAAGTTCTGGTAAAATTGTTGGTGAGCCATTGGTATTGATTTGTTTTTTAAAAGACTTTGCAAGTCGTCATATTTTTTCTGAGAAATCGGAATTCTGTCTGAATATGCCGACTCCAAACTAACCTCTTTGAAATCGACAAAATTTTTTTATTTTCTGTATTTCAACAAAATTAAACGTTTTATCTTTGTAAGATAACTTATAAAAAAAGCGACTTGGATAACAGCGATCTACTTTAATGACACAAATGTCATTAAAATTGAATTTATTTCCGTCTGCATCGACATTAAAAACAGAGTTTGCCACTTTTTCATTTAAAACTTTAAGATCAACGAAATATTTGTGGCACATTTCATGAATGCTGAAATTAGGTTCTGTCTTTCTAGCATTACCTATAATTGCTGAGTAATGTGCAGGAACATAAAAAGGTCCATTCTTTAATGCTTTTTTCACGGCTCTTTCAATTATAGAATGACTTGCGTCTCCTTCATTTTGCCCGTGCCCTACAACTAAAAAACTTATGTGTAATGCTTTTTATCTTAAAGTTTGTGACAGCGTATAGCAGTAATTATAAACTTATTTTTTCCTTGGCCACCGCAGTTATCAGAATAAAGAACAATTTCTAAATCTTCCGAGGTAGCAATTTTTGAGCGGTTTTTCAAAAACTGTGATAATTTTAACATTCTCTTAGCTCACCGAGAGAACATAACCTAGAAATTGTGACAGAGAGGTTTTTTGTTGGTGAAAATCTTATCTTAAACCGTTTTGTTTGCTTCCAAAAGTATCAATTATTATAGTTCAGCTCCTAAAGCACATTTTTCATCCATCTTTTGAGGTTTTAACGTTATTTTGAGGAAGAAATCCTTGATTTAAATTTGAATTTTTCTAACTTTACTCATTGTTGAAATTTGGCGTGTACTCCAATNGATGTTTGTAGTTTTGTTCTAATTCGTTTTTTTCTTCAGCATTTGTTTTTAAATGTTGTGCATTGTAGACACTGATCTTTTTTAGGTGTATGAAACGACATATTAAATTCGTAGTTAAACAAATAACGGTACATATGAATTTTGCCATACGGCCTTCCATTTTCTTCACATAATTTTACATAATCATTATACAAATCTGTTAAAGACTTTCCACCTTCTATATATTTTTTTTGTGTGTTTGCTCTGGTGTAGTGGCTCTCCACAGCTGGAATTGACTTAAGGTGCTCTCTCATATCCATTTTTATTTCGTCTGGGACAGTTCGTGCACTGTTTCTTCCACGTAAATCTTTTACTAGGATACCATCAACATCTTTAGATTTCACTGTTCTAATAAATCTTTCTGATATTCCAAGAGTGTTTTTAAAAAACAAAAAACACACTTGTATTCTTTGTTTTTTCATTTCAAATTAATGAACAATAACCTATCTGATAACTTATTATAATTTTACTGTAATATCGTTAGTCAGTCTAAATGTAGTTAAACAATTTCAATGTCATTGAGAGTAAAATCGACGAAAAATAGAATAAGTCACTATTTTTTAACAAAAATACAAACATAATAAAAATACTTACTGCAGCACTGACGAAACGTGTTATTTCAACGTTATGACCAGAGCCCGGACAGTTTAGGAAAAGTGCGCCCCTCTACACGAAACGAATTCCATGACAACGACGTAAGTACGTTGTTGTCACTTTTGACACCTTTTAAGTTACTCTTCAAAATTGAATTTCGAAGAGCGATGAGCGTACCTTAGCAAAGAACTTGCAGTGCAACATTAATTAATGAATTAATAAAAATACGCACTGAATTATTCATTTTTGGTTTTATTAAATTTATAATTAATAAATTAATTATAAATTATAATTTATTTTGTGACATAAGGTATGACGTATCCGACAGCTTCGCACGCTTCGATTGAATATTGAGACTAGAGTGGGAGGCGTTTTAGGATAATTTTCCTAAACTGTCCGGGCTCTGGTTATGACTATAAACTATTTGACACTCAAACCAAACAATAACGACGAAAGTATTAATTTGTCACTATGGCAGCACTTTCTGGTTTATTTTCGGCGAGGTACGGAACAATACTGGCGAAACTGCCAAATCGTTAGTATGAATCGCAGATCCTACACCCATAAGCGACCGAAGATAGACGCAAACTAATATACGTCTCTCTTACCCTTAAACACCAATTCATTTTTTTCTCATATCGAGTGGCGTATGTCGCGCTCTGTCGACAACGGTTTAAGTTATAGTTTCGTCATTTATGCACGTAAAAGTCCGCTGATTTTTAAACAAGTTGCCCTTTAAAAATCAATATTCAACTTTTTGTAGTTTCGCCACTATGATTCTTAACAAGCGATATGGTCGATGCCAGTATTGTGAACTCTTACATTTTATGTAAACATGGGGCTTCTACCAGTCAACCTACATTCAAAGCAAAATCACATCTAATATTTAGAAGTATACTCACAAATCAACTAATTGGACAGTTTACAACAAAAAGAATACGGGGATCATGGTTGGTTGTTGGCAAAAACAAAATGAAAAAAGTGGATGGAAGATCAGTGACTGTGGAAAATACTATAAGAATGAATAATGTTGGCGAACACTTACCAATTAACACGACTTCTCGGAGATGTGCATTGTGTAGCACCGAGATGAAGCTGAAACGTTCAAATGTAGCATGTACAAAATGTGAAGTGGCATTATGCATCCCCTGTTTTGCTCCATTTCGCAATAAGTAATCAAATAAAAAATTCTAAAAACAGTTTTCAAATTTGATGTTGTCTTATGTTGAGAAATTCTTGCTTGGTTTTCTTTATTAGAAAACGGTTGATATTTCGACCGGTATTCAAATACCTGCAGTCTTCAACCTGCTGATAAAAAATATGTTAGAGTTTTTTTTCTTCTTTTTTCTTTAATTGTATTGTTATAATACTCTAATAATAAGGTTTATGTAGAAAAAGCAATCTTTTTTATTTATTATTATCTGCCCCATGAAGGGTTAATTATTTCATGTGTATATTGGTAACAAGAATCCACACCATGTATTAAATATTGTGTTTCATTTGTTTTTTTATTATTTTCCCCTTAGATAATTCCGTTATAACCTTTTAAATAGAAAAATATGAATATAATAGTACTTAGTATTGTAGTACGTTAGTCAGTTAACTTTAAGATAGATGTCGTGGTGTGTCGATAGAGGGCTCTCGGTCCTTTTAGAAGATGTGAGAGACAACATGTATAAGATGGAGTGTAAGATATTTTTATAATAATAAAACAACTAAGTACTTTTAAAACAAGTCGTTTAATTCAAGTTGTTACAAGTATTGTTATTATATTAAGAGAAAGGACTCTCTTGGGGAGGGTCGTAAATTATTACACTGGCTCAACCCGTTGGCCTGTTACCTGTATCCCTTAGAACCGCTGAAATGGGTATATTTTGAACGTATTTCCAAGTACGTTACCAAGCTATTTTTTAATTTAGCATGCGTAACAAATCTTCGGGAAAGAACCCTGTTCATTCGTGATGGTTACGTTAGATCTCAGTCTACAAATAATCGTGCGCACACGGCGTTTTCATTGTGTAGTCTACACTCTGCTATAAGTGGTTTATAACGTTATAGTTTTGATTCTTAAGTTATACGTTTCATTTTAGTTGCATTTAGAAAGATGTCTGTTTTGCAAAAAAAAATCATTCATAATCATCAATTTGAAAAAGATGGTAGGTAAAGAATTAAAAGTTGTTTTACTCTTTTTCAAACTTTTATTTCTTCTAAGACCGCAAGAAATTCGCAAAAGAAATCAAGCTTGGCGTGGTTCATTTTGAAGAAACAGATGGTCAAACTCAAGCAAAATGCAATTACTGCAAAGTACTTATCTCCTTCAAGGGTGGTTCTACCTCAAACCTTATGAAACATACGAGAACAAAACATCCTTTACAGATAACAAAAGAGACATTGAGCGACGTTGAAAGAAATTTAAGAACTAATCAGGAACAGCCGTCTACCAGTTTAACGAATGAGGTAGTTGGTAAGGTTGCAAAGCAGCCCGGTTTAACATCATTTATAAAAGTGCCAATGAATATAGCGCGACAAAAAAAATTGACAATCTAATATTAAAAATGGTTCTAAAAGATATACAGCAATTTTCATTAGTAGAAGACAAGAGATTCTGAACTAATGGCGTATTTAGAACCTAATTATAAAATGGTATCCAGGTATAGACTAAATCATAGTTTGCTCTCATTTCAATATGAAAAGACCGTTCAAAAAATTAGGGGTTTAATTGGTGAATCTGATTATGTTGCCTTAACAACCGACGCTTGGACCTCCTCAAGTACACAATCTTATATGACCATAACCATCCATTTCATTGATAGAGCCTGGAATATTCAAAATTTTCTCTTAGATTGTTTTCATTTCACGAATGGTCACACTGCCGAGAACCTCCGAAATGAGATTGTACGAATAGGTAATGAATGGGATATAAATGAAAAAATTGCGAGCATAACAACAGATAACGCAGCAAATATAAAAGCAGCTGTACGTTTAGGAAATTGGGAACATATTTCTTGTACAGCTCATAACTTAAATCTCATCGTTATGAACACCTTATTTGTAGTTTTGTTTGAGGTTAGATTTGGTTAGATTTTGAGGAGCTTAGGATGAAAGTAATAAGTATTGCAAAATATTTCCATCAAAGCGCCGTGGCAGCTGAAAAGGTTTCAGCGATGCAAATATTACATAACAAACAGGCGCAAAAATTAAAAATAGATGTTGTAACAAGGTGGAATTCAACATTTTATATGTTTGAAAGAATTTTAGAATTAAAAGACACGGTATCATCCTGCATAGCTTCTCTCTATAATCCAGTATTCAGTCATGAATGTGTCGTACTAGAAGAAGTCGTTAAGTTGCTGAAACCATTTGAACAGCTTATTAAAGAGTTTAGTAAAGAACATTTCGTGTCTTCATCAAAAATAGTAGTATTGACAAATTCAATTAAAAACAAAATTTACAATGACATCCAAAACGAACCATACAAAGATACCACAGTATACCAAATGGCAAAAATTCTTCAAAATTCTGAAAAACGCTTCAAAGACTTGCAAGCTTGCAAGTATTTCTGTCCAGCCCTAATAATAATAATAATAATAATAATAATAAATGACTTTATTGTCTCCATTACAAAAAAGAAACTACAATACAAATATATACATAATGTATGGAGATCAAACGGCGGGATCCAGAATAGTCTGTTCTATCCAACCGTAAAGGAGCCAATCTGAAGCACTGCACTATCACACAGAGAATAGTAGGCGGTATCACTTGTGTAGTGGGAACTTTTGATAAGACACAACTTGTTTTAATTTAATAAACGATCAGAGCCACAACATGCGTGTTATCTACTCGATCGCCTTAATGGATGCAAGATTTCCATCTAGAGTTTTATCTGAAGAAACCATAAAAATTGCAGAATTACAAAGGACTCAGCAGAGGAATCAGATCTGCTTTGGACACATTTTGATAATGATGTATCAAAAATAAAAAATTCATTTACCTCAACAATTGAACTAAAGCAATATATAGAAGAACCGTTACTAAATAGGAAAGATAACCCTTTGGAATTTTTGAAATGTCGAGAAAACATATATCCATGCCTTTCTAAAGTAGCAAAGATATAACTTTGCACTGTAACCTCATCGGTTCCTTCAGAGCGAGTTTTCTCTAAAGCTGGGCAAATATTTTGTGAGAAAAGATCTCGCTTAACTCCAGAGCATCTCAGAACTTTAATATTTTTGCTTTTAATGGATATTTGGAATAAAAATTTGTAGTTTTCCTTTTTAAAAATCTATTCTCTTTTGTTAAAGATATTTAATATATTTAAAACGTAATTTAATTTGTTTTTTATTTTTTTATATTTGTTTTACACCCTAAATGTGACTACATATTTAGACATCATATTATACTAATTTGTACTTATAATCTAATATATCCGCTTTATTAAATTATTTTGAATTTGGGGACCGGGAGACGATAAACATTGTGCTTACGTAGAACATTCAAGTGCTGGACCATGGACGAAAAAACCATGTTGTCTGGGATCGATTTTGGATTTAAGGCTAAAGAAGAATCTGGTATAAACCAGTTTCTCTAAAACCTTACCAAACACAGACAATATAGATATTGGGCGATAGTTAGATATAAGGTTACGACTACCGGATTTGAAAACGGGCAAAATATATGCACGTTTCCAAATGGCAGGAAACGTACCTTCATTTACAGATTTGTTAAATAAGATGGAAAGTGGTAGAGAAAGAGATTCAAAACATGATTTTATTAGGATAGGAGGAATACCATCAGTGCCTGGACCCTTATTTATGTTTAAAGCAATAAGTGCTTCCTCAACCCCAGACCGCTCAAACATGTAGTATCATTAAGGTCAGCATTAGCAGAGTGAAGTGAATTAATTGAATTAAAAGAGGGAGGGACATACACCGAAGAGAAATATGTTGCGAATAGCGAGCAGACACCCTTACCGTCCCCGGCAACAGCCCCATTTAATGTCATAGGTGTAGGAATTGTATCCGCACCTTTCTTGTTTTTAATATAAGACCAAAAGTATTTAGGATTAGCTTTAATACTGCTCTCGACACCACCAACATACTTCCCATAGTCGCGCCGAATGAGAAACTTGGAACGCCCTCGCAATAACGAAAAAGTCAAATAATCTATTTGTTTTCCATACCGTTTCCACTTAACATGAGCCCTTCGCTTTTCTCTGATCACTCTGATAGTATCTCGCGAAAACCACAACGGAAAACCATTAGTGAATTTGCGCTTGATCGGTGTAAATTTTTGAATGGCAAAATTTAAATGGTAATAAAAGAAATCAACAGCAGGGTCTACTTCACGAGTATTTAGCTCTGTATCCCAGTTAATAGTAGACAGGTACGAATCAATGTCAGAGAAATTAGCACGTCTGAAGTTAAACACGTTAGAAGATTCAGTAGGAAGACGGTGTGGCATTTCAAACGAGCAAAAGAATTCTAAAGTGTTGTGAGCACTATCTTCAGGGATCAGAGGATGAGTGCTTAATGAAATAGAAGATATATTAGAAAAATTAGGAAGAATTAAGTCGAGAGTGTTCTGAAAGGCATTCCTGTGAAAATTGAATTGGTTGAGACCACATAAGGCGAGAGCATCCAGAAACTCACTCGAACGAGCAGAAGAAGTGGAGGCACCGGTTGCAAGATCGGCCGACCACCGAATTTCAGCTAAGTTAAAATTGCCACAAATCAAGAATTTGTCGTTAGGACGGTCTTCAATGATTAAATTAATTTCATTAATAAAATTAAGCAATGCATTTTGATCAGAGGGAGGAATATAAACGCAGCAAATGTGTAAAGTAATAGAACCGGTCCGTAGAGTAACACACACTGCCTCAAGGTCCACAAGCCATGTTGATTGCGGAAGGACAGACAGGGAAGATGCTACCGCAATCAAAACGCCACCACCACGTTCGGGACGTTCGGGCGATCACATCTGAAAACTCTGTAACAACAGGGAAAGCCTTCGGCAGAGTGAATACCTTGGTGAAGCCAGGTTCCAGCTAAGCAAATAACGTCTAAGTCTGTCTTTAAAAGGCAGTTATACATATCAACCAGTTTAGTGCGAAGACCTCGCACGTTTTGGTAGTAACACGAAAGAGGAGCCATTGAACATTAACAAGTTATAATAAAAGATATAAGACAAATGACAAATGAAAACTTAACAAATTAAAGCTTAGCAATGTCACCCTACGCACAAATATTTTGCAGTCACGGATCCATACATATTTGTACTTCTTCTCCCTGGCCATTTTCTTGGTTCTCCCGAAGAGGATTTTATTCGCTTGGGTAAGATGCTCATTGATAAAAAGTTTATCCGAAATCCCATTAATGGACAAACCAGGGCCAGCATCCTTCGAAGTCGATCGTCTCCGTAACTTGGCGGCAGCAAGAAGCTGATTGCGAACAATGCGGCTACAAAAACGAACCACAATTGCTTTCGGGTCCGTATTGGAAGCTCTGCCTGGACCTTGGGGAACCCGATGGATCGCATCGACGTCGGAAGGTGAAATGGAGACATCCCAGGATTCACCAATTGAAGAGAGAATCTTCACTAAATCCTCATTGTTCTTCTGAGGAATACCTTGTATTTCGAGGTTACTGCGCCTGGAATATTGTTCCAATTCTGAAACACGACTAGTTAAATCAACGACCTCTCTTTTTAGGGTGACGTTTTCAGCAGTGACTTTTTCAACAAGCTTGAATTGACTATGAAGCCTGCCTCTAACACCCTCGAACTCCGATAATTAATTGCTGCAAAACTGTACAGATTCCACTAAGTCCGCGTATCTGCTGTTCAGTGTCTTCAAATCAGAGCGAATTTCCCTGACCGCATCCAGGACAGATTCCAGAGTAGCGGCAGGTAAGGAGGGTACAGGGGAAGCAACAGGAGGCGGACAGAAAAGAGACGATCAGCGTCTGGATTCGGGTGATCGACAGACTTTACATCTCCACGACGCGCCAGGTACGCTAAGCGCGGCAACGGACCCCTTGGGGATGTCTGTGCACTTGCTGTGAAACCATGCGCTGCAAGGCTCGCACTGCACGCCGCCCGCATTTCGCCCGACTTTTTGGCTACACCCACCGCACGGGCTTGACGACATCGCACAACCTGTTTCAAGATCGGAAAATGAATACTGTCAAAACCACGTAAAGAATATCAAACGCTGAGTTAAAATATGAAGAAAATTAAGTTCACTTTGAGTTCATTTTGAGTACTGATACGATTGATTATAATACATTTAAAAATAAATTCATTCAAAACTTTCAACAAATAGCGGTACCAGGGGGGGCACAATTAAAATTGGCTCGTTGTGCACAATTAAGTCGGGAGACTGTTTCACAATTTCTGACGCGATTAAAATTATTAGGGCAGCAGGTATTGCAAGAAGATTTACAGGAAGCAACTAAGGGTGAACTTGAGGGGATAACTAAGAAAAATAATGAATTATTATTAACACAATTTTGTTTGGGTCTTAGAAGGGAAATCACAAGGGCCGTGGGTGTAGTGTTGATGCGAGAAAAACAGCTGGATCTTGACAAAGCTGCTGAAATAGCAAGTCAGGAAGAATTAAATCAAATGATGATGGGCGCAATGGCTTTCGAAATTAATACTTTGCAAAATGCAAATAATTTTGAAGAGTCAACGAAAGAAATTCGAGAGATGTTTACAAATAAACCTAGAGTAGGGGACGGTAGAAAATCAGGAATGATAAGCAACGCTCGAGATAAGTGGGAATTAAAACCATCAACTGGGCACTTGGAAAAGAAAGAACTGGTGTGTTTTAAATGTCATAATCATGGTCATATGGCATCGGGTTGCAAAAATTCTATTGTTTGCCGTGGATGTAATAAAAAGGGACATAAAGAGGCACAATGCTGGATTAAAAATCCTTATCTGAAAGCAGAATCGTCGAAATCACAAGCGTCTGAATGAAAGAGTCGAGTTAATCCTAAACATGAATGTGACAAAAATTCAAGGGATAACTGGAGGACAGAAGGACGAAGTAATAACAATTTAAACGGGCCGTCCACCTCGAATGCTCCCCGATTCGAGGAAAAGAAAAATTAAACAAAGAGAAAGGAAGGGTGATTGTCAGAAAAGACAATAAAGGGTTAGGAAAACCTATAGGAATTCCTACCAATTATACAGTGGGCAGTTTAGAAATGGAATCAATCATCTTCCATTATCTTTTCAATGTTAGGGGAATATAAATATTAATTTTTAATAGATTCGGGATCTGCAATTTCGTTAATAAAATTTGCCAGTTTAATAAAAAACGGAGCAAGGTATAAAATCGATGTTGGCAGAGAATTTCTCCTAAAAGGGATTACTGGGGATGAAATGAAGAGTTTTGGGGTTAGCGACTTAGAATTTAATTATGGAAAATATAAATTTGAAATGGAGTGTACGATATGCGAACATTTGGCAACCGATACTGATGGAATTTTGGGACGAGATTTTCTTATTAAATACAGGGCCGTACTAGATTACGGAAAGGATAAAATTTTTATGGGAAGGGTTGAAATACCGATGATAGATAAATCAGAAACGGATAGGCATAATCAACAGGAGAACATATTATCAACTGAAGTAAAAACACAAGACTTTCTTGAGTTAAAAACTAAAGGAAAGTTATCAGGAAAAGAGAAGAAAAGTAAAGAAGCAGGAACAATAAATGGAGTGCAAATGATGGAACAACGTAGGAAATGTGGTAATAAAAGGGAATTATCATTGGAACCAAAAATGATTGATGATACAGGAAGAACGGTTGATTCCCGTTTGGTACTGTTGAGCGAGTTGTTAGAAATACCGGCGCGATGCGAAATCATTTGTGAAGCAATGCAAAACCATTTAATGGAGGGAGAGAACGGAATTATCGAACTCATAGATACAAAAAATTATGGGGTGATGGCCGCACGTGTTGTTCCAGCACTCCTGATCAACGTTACTGCAACACCCTTGATCTTAAATAAGGGAACTTGTGTGGGAAAAGTTGAGAAAATTGGGAAAAATATTAATATTGCTAATTTATCTGAGAATAAATTAGATACATCGGCAGATAGTTCATTAAACTATCATAAAATTATTCGGGAAAGGGTTGATAAACCTGAAAATCTTACTGAGTGTGAAGGAAACTTATTTAGAGCACCAGAGGGTTACAGCTTAGTACATTGTGTAAGTCGAGATTTAAAAATGGGAACAGGGATTGCTAAAACATTTAAAGAAAAATTTCAAGGGATTGAGGAATTGAAGTCGCAACAACCAAAATTAAGGGGAATAGTAAGTTTGAAAAGGATACATTCTTTATTTAATAACTAAGGAAAAATATTATATGAAACCATCTTACCGGGATTTGCAAGTTACTCTAAATAAATTACGAAAATTTTGTAACCAACATCAAATAAAAAAATTAGCCATCCAAGAATTGGATGTGGCTTGGATGGATTAAAATGGGAAATGGTTTTACCCATGATTAAACAAGTTTTTAAAGGTTCGGATATTCAAATAAAAATTTATGGGGGAGAGACGTTAGAATCTTGTCAGATATATACTATAACAACAATCAAGGAGAAGTTGGAAGCGCAGTTTGATTTTAAACATCTCAATGAAGACGAAACCAACCAGGTTAAAAATCTTATTAATAATTATAAAGATATATTTCTTTTGGGGAAGTCAAATTGGGGAGTGCAAAAGGAGTAAAACATAAAATTATTACTTACATTCTTGGGGTTTATTTTCATATGTATTTAGTTCATTTTACCTATTTTATCTTTTCTTTTTAATTTTAACTTGTTGTAAATAGTTTATTGTAAGAAATTTAGGTAGGAAAAAGAACATCATTTATTTTTCTTTCTCTTTTGTTTACATCCCTTATTAATAGTTACCACGTTACAAGGGTTTAGAAAGGGCGGACCCCTTTTCCGCGGGGAAAAGAACCCCTGAAAATGTTCCAACCCTTTTAGCACCCCGTGCTCGGGGGTGGTAACACTTAATATTGCGTGGGCTACTCGAAAAAAGATCGCAACTCACCCGATCCGCGGTTCTTTCCATCCTCAGAACATTTTGAACAAAAATATAGCGTGCTTTAAACTATTCAGTAACCGCCACGCCGGTGAGAGCTGCTGTGTTCAACGCCGACGTGTTTTGTCGTCTGTCTCACAGTACGGTAGATGTGAATAAACGGCGTCTGGCACGGTACATGTCTCATACGATCGATGTCTGTAGATATAAACCATATATATAGTATCTCCTATATCGCTGACTCCCTATCTAAACAATGAGCGGCGAGCGTTTCCATCAAAGGCAGACGGAATGATATATATTCTGTCTTTGTCGTTTCAAGTGTCGCGAAAGCGCATGCGTGAGCCGTAAATTTTAAAGAGCTTGAAGCATTTCGTGCGTATTTTATGCAGCTTGGAAATGCAATTATTGTAGATAATTTACTTTAATTATAAATTATCGTAGATGCAACAAATAAATTAGAATATATATGTACTTTTGTGTGAAATTGACGTTGAATATTGCTTTAAATATCAACATTATGTAGGTTGTTCATTAAACATTATATTCTTTAAAATTAAATTAATACATATATATATAGTAATTGTTATATATTAGAATATAAAATATAAAATAGTTTGTAAGTTGTCAGCACTAGCGCGTAACTATGAAGTGAGCAGCAGTGCAAGTGGCGTGGCGACATTGATATTGCTTTCTTACAAGGATGATGAAGTTTTGTAAGGGTGGGAGAAAAAGAACAGAAAACTGGAGATGGGAGGGAAAAGAGATCGAGGAGGTTAGGGAGTATACTTACTTGGGGTATGTGTTCAGGGAGGACAACAGGGAGGGGTCGCATGTGATAGCTATGGCAAAAAAGGCGAATAAGGTGATGGGACAAGTATGGGGTTGGGGGAAGAGAGTTTTTGGAAGGAATGTGGCAGCGAGGAAGATTATGTTTGAAGGCCTGGTTAGCAGTGTGATGATGTATGGAGCAGAGGTATGGGGATGGAGAGAGCAGGCAATGCTGGAGGACGTGCAAGCTAGATACTGGAGATGGGTGCTTGGGGTGGCGAGAGAAACACCGGGGTATATAGTGAGGGAAGAGGTAAAGGTGGATAAGGTCAGAGTGGAGGCGGGCAGGAGAGCAGTGAAATATGAAGAAAGAATAGAAGGGAGGCCAAACTGCGGGATCTTGGGGGAGTGTTGGAGGGAAATTAGAGAGGGAAAGATCAGATATGGGAAAGGAGACAGAGACAACTATTATAGACGAGCGGGCTACTCGGTAACTGAGATAAATAGTAGACGAAGGGTGGGTAGGGAGATGTGGAGGGAGTTGAGAGATAGGGACCGAGATGTGCAGAGACAGGAAAGAAGGACACAAATAAAAGAGGGGAGGTATAACGAAAGGTACAGGGACATAATTACGGAGGGGCTGCCTAGATACTTGTTATTGGAAGGAGATGAGGAAGGGAAGAAGTTGGTGGCTAGGTTCCGTTGTGGAAACGAGGAGAGAGCTAACAGATACTGGATGGCCGATGAGGAGAGGTGGTGTAGGCTATGCAGGGAGGAATGGGAAACGTTGGAACATATGTTGAATGGGTGCAGTGAGTTGAGGGAGGAGGAGTTGGACCGAGGGCAGATCTTAGGAGAGGGGGGAGAGGGGAAACGATGGATGAGAATGGTTGTGGGGGTGAGGAGACAAAGGGATGGATGAGGAGAGGATTGGGCCGAGGAGCCGACGGTATGGAAATGGAGGAAGAGGGTAGAGGGTGAAAATAATATACTAATAATATATATTAGAATGTATTAAGGGGAAAATTGTAAATATCAAAAACAATAAAATGCTTATTATTAGATCAGGGTGGCCAGAAAATGTAGAAGAAGAATTAAAACTGTTTGCAAATAAAAAGAATGAAATTAGTCTGGACAGAAATATTTTAATGTGGGGTTATAGAGTCATAATACCTCAAATTTTTAAGAAACAGATGCTAGAAGAATTACATGTAGCGCACTTTGGAATGTCCAAAATGAAAGCATTGGCTAGGCAATATTTTTGGTGGCCAAATTTAGACAAAGATATAGAAAAGTATGTAAAAGGTTGAGAAGCATGTATGACTTTTTCAAAAAACCCGGAATTGGTAAAATTAACAAAGTTCACAGAGGCAAAGGAAGTATTTGACAGAGTTCATATCGATTTTATGGGACCTTTTAAAGGTAAAATGTTTTTAATAATAACAGATTCTTATTCGAAATGGCCTGAAATTTATTTAATGAATAAAATAGACTCCGAAAATACCATAGAAAAATTGAGAGATTGTTTTTCGAGATTTGGGTTACCTAATAAAATAATTAGTGACAATGGAACTCAATTTGTATCGGAAGAATTTCAGAAATTTTGTAGGCATAATGATATTAAACACATAACATCAGCACCTCATCACCCAGCAACAAATGGAGCTGCGGAGAGTGCTGTGAAGTCGTTCAAAATTAGTCAAAAAAAAGCTTTATATGATGAAAGAAATAGAAATGTATCACTTTTAACCATCATAACTAGATATTTGTTTGCATACAGAAATACACCACATTGTGTCACAAATGAAACACCTTCCACATTGACGCTCAAACGCAATATAAAAACAAGGTTAAATATTTTAAATAAAGTAGATTCTGATAAACAATTAGAAAGACAAATAAAATATTTTAAAGGTAACAGAGAAGTGAGCTTCGAAGAGGAGGAGGTGGTGTATGTGAAAGATTATAGAACACCAGGTGAAAGTAGGTGGACTAAGGCTGAAATATTAAAAGTATTAGGAATACGTACATATTTGTGCAAGGTAATGGATGATCCTTAACGTGGAAAAGACATGCAGATCAAATTGTTAAAACCGGAGAATTTGATGGTGATTATATAGAAGAATTAGAGATGAAAGAATTAGAGAAAGCCAAACTTAGTGAGATAGAAATGAGAAGGTTCCTGCGTCCTTTGACATTGGAGAAAGGAACAAAAGAAATATGTGAAGAAACAGGAGGAAAAGAGACATCGGAAAGGGGAAGAGAAGAAAGAGAAGAGACACAGAATAAATTAGAGGGTACGGAAATAAGTTTTGAAAATGTTAAATCCAGGGATGAAAATAAAATGGAAACAAGATTAAAGAGAACAAAACAATATTTTATAAGTACGAAGGATAGTATTAAAGATGACTTATCAAAAAATTTAAGACCTAGAGAAAAAATCAAACCACCATCTAAATTAAATTTATAACTTTTTGTACTTAGAGGGGGAGGACTGTAATAACTTTTATAGAGTAAAGGTGCCGTCCGTGACCGCAAGGTGTCGTAAGTAGTTTTTATAGATGTTAATAAAATGGCGCTTGTGTTCTTGTGTTTGTAATAGTAAAAATGTGTGTTTTGAATGTTTGAAGATTTAAATAAACTTTATTAAAAAGTATAACAGTATTAGTCATAAACATTACACTATGTCGACAATTTGCCATTAAATATGTCTCAAATGATATATTTTCAACATGACGGAGCACCAGCGCATATTGCCAGAGTTGTTAGCGACTACTTTGGCAGTTATTGAATACATTATTTTCCATCATAGTATGGTTATCACCATAGCAGCGTCAACTTTTAAATACATACTTTATTTTAGATAGAATAAAAAGAATTTACAACAAACTATACAGGGTGTTTCATGAGGAATGGTACATACGTTAATATATTATAAATTTGTTCATTTTAAGCAGAAAAGTTCCGAAAAATATGTGCTCAATTCTCAAAGGTAATTGACATACAGCAAGTTAATGCATAAATTGATATCACGCACGGCCTTTGTGATACAGTCATTTGTCAATGTTTGACATTTATAATAATAATAATAATAATAATAATAATAAACTTTATTTCCATTTCCAAAACAAGTATATATATATATATATACAAACAAACAGTAAAAAACCAAAACGATATACATGGAAATGAAAATTGGCGATGTTTCGTCTGACGCAAAATTGCGACAAGACGCTTTTCAAACATAACCTTTACATTACATATGCATTNTACCAAATTGCATCGAAATCGGTGAGACACAGTTGTGACACTTCCCTTGTAAGTTGTTGATAATGCAGATCAGAATATGCTGATATGGTGTTTTGTTACGATTTCTGTAATGGAAATGCACGTGCTGCTCATCGTGACTATAGGAGACGGTTTCCTAACCGAGTGCTACCAGATTCAAGAGCATTTACTCGAACATTCAACAGATTGCATGAAACCGGTTCTGTTCTAAGTACAATTTGGACATGCACAACATGCAAAAATAAAATAAATTAAATAACATTCATTCTCAACGTGCAGGTGTGCAAACTCTGAATGAAGTTGAACAAATTCTTCAGTCGGTAGAACGCAATACATCTACCAGTACAAGTAGACATTCTGCTCGTCTTAGTGTTCCTCATGTAAAAGTATGGACAACATTGGCTTGTATCCATTCCATGTTCAACCAGTACAACACCTTGAACCAACAGACTTTGCCAGGAGATAGGAATTTTGTGGATGGGTAATATCTAATCGCCGCTTGGTTCCTGTGATACTTTTTACCGATGAAGCTACTTTCACCCATAATGGAATCAATAACAGTCGAAATGATGATGTTGGTCTGAGGATAATCCGCATGCCAGTGTTGAAATAAATTTTCAGGTAAAATTCTCTGTGAATGTATGGTATGGAATGATTGACAATAACTTAATTGGGCCTTTCGTACTACCCGAGCGTCTAACAGCGGACAGATATTTAGAGTTCTTGCGCAATGAGCTTTCAATACTGTTAGAAGATATTCCTTTGGTTACCAGAGCCAATATGTCCTTCCAATATGATGGTGCCCCTGCTTACTACGACCGTCAAGTGACGCAATACCTGAACCAAACCTTTGTATTACGACCAGTGCTGCACGAATCAAGGCACATTAGGATAAATTACGCAGCACAGTGCGTGATATCTTCAAGAGATCAGCCAAGTGCATCGAGTTAGGCGAACCATTCCTTTAAAGTCCAAATTTCGATATTTTATGTACACATTTAAATAAATCAGTTTATGCATTAACTGGCTGTATCTCAGTTACCTTTGAGAATTGAGCACATGATTTTAGAAACTTTTCTGGTTAAAACGAACAAATCTATAACATATTAACGTATGTACCATTCCTCACGAAACGCCCTGTATGTAGACTGCCGCACTAAATGATATAAACGGAGTTAACATATCCCATTTCAAATGGTACTCTGGTTTATCAACAGAACGGTACCGTTCACAAAAATCGTTTGTATCTCTTATATTGTATATTTCTTGTAACTCGTTTTTATAATGAATAACAAAATATTTTAGAGACATATTATCCAACGTAATATTTTTAATTGTACTTGATGTGTTGAATAAACCTGCTTTATAGTGTTGACATGATGGGCAACTATAATCAAAGTTGCGAAGTTTAATGGTATCTATAGAAATTATATTAGATATGTTCGAGCAACGATCTATATGTAACCACCTGTTACATTTGAAAGGGCTCGTTGATCTGGCTGATCAAGGATACAGTTCAAAGAACAAGATTATATACCCCCTCATCAACTTGTTCTGGTTGTGGTTGGCTTGACTTTGGCTTCCTCATCAAAATTTTGTGGTTGGGTTGGTCCCCTTTATGATCTCCTCTTCAACCTTTTCTGGTCGGACGACCAGAAAAGGATTCAGCTTCTATTTTGTTATTTTCATCATTTACGTTAATTTTGTCCGTTAAGTAAACATTATGAAAATACCGTTTTCGTTTCTTTGATTTTGTCCACGTTTCTTGAGCAATTTCATGTCGTACATCTGATTTTGTTGAGACTGTTTTTTTCTTCTTCGGCTTTTTACCAATTTCTAAACCTATAGCTTTTGTTACTTATAATTTGTGAATTAAGCAGGTTTACAAATCGCCCTACTTTCAAATTTGTTTTGTTCTCTAGTATTTCTTGCTTGACAATTTTAAACCATGTTTCCACAAGTGAATTACTGTAACGATCACTTTCAAGTATGTCGAACCACATTGGAGCGAATGGCATTACATAATTCAATAAATACGTACAAAATTCCTCGTGTTTACAGGGGTTGCGTTCCGTTGCTGAGCTTACATTTTCATCTAACTCTTTTAAAACCTTGTCATAAACTCTAAAAAAACAGATGAAACAAGGAGAGCCAGCGTATTCTCTTCTCACAACTTCTTCATCTATGTCGACGTCCAATTCACATGAAATATCTTGCCTTGTAGATAACAAATGATTGTAGGTTTCATAGTCACTAGACGATAGGTGTGCTATTGCATTTTTGACGTTGTTATTATATGACGATGTTAATAAGAGAAAAGCGACATTTTCAAATCGAATAATTAACTTTTCCAAGGATCTACATTGAAAGTTAAGAATTTTTTACGTATTTTGGGGGTGATTTCGACCCTTTATCCCCTGAATTTCCGCGAATCTCGTGGATATGTTATTCGAAATAGTGATTTTGATATTTGGACTCTCTTTAATGCTAATTTTGATGTTTTTTTGGTTATTATCACTAATAAATACGAAATTATAAATAGAGTGCACTATTTGCTTGGTCCGCTGTAAAAATGTGAATTTCGTTTCTGAATCCGTTTCCAACTTCAACGACATCATCCAGAGAACAGACCTCACTTTTTCTATTTTTGAATTTTCTAAAAATACGACAATTACTTGTCTAGACAACTTTGGTACCCAAGGTTTTTGTGGCTTTTTTTAACAAGTAGGCTCTATGAGACGTAAGATGATGATCACGATTTAAGTTCCCTTTAACTTACGTTTATTGTTGTAGACCTTATTTTTTGCGTTACGATTTGTTAATCGCACAATAATCGGCCTTGTCCCATTTTCTTTACCTCGCAGCCCATGAGACACGCTGATGTCACACGGCTGGATATCGAGAGCCAGTTTTTCACGAAATAAGCCTCTATTTCAGTTAAACCATAAATACGAAGATTATCCTTTCTCGTATATTGTTCAAGCTCTTCGACTTTGAAATTAACCTCATTCAACTGCTTTTTAAGGTATTTTACTTCCCGATTTGCTTCATCGAGTTGACTTTGTAGCTTATGGATAACTTTTTCACTTACTTTTTGCGACATATTTTCGAAAAATTCGTCCGATAGAAATAATTTGTTAATTATCTTGTCCACAATACTATCTTCATTCACTATAGAACCACCGGTTTTAATAATAATAATAATAATAAATAAATTTATTGCCATAAAAAAAAAACAAAAAATACAAATTAAAGAAAATGTATACATTTAACTTAATGCATAAATACGGGCAAATGGGTCGATTTATCGCGTAAGCGATATCTTCCAAACAACCCAATCAGTAAGCCGTATACTAACAATAAGTTATACATATAAGAAAAACAATAAATAAATGGCTAGCTGCTGTGCTCAACTTATGGCCACTAAAAACGGAGCATAATGATAGTAGCAGGAATAAAAGAAGAGAAGAAAAGTAAAAGTAGAAGAAGAGAAGAAAAGGAAGAAGAGGGAGAAGAGAAACTTCTTAGGAAGATACTTTGAGAGCAAATAAATGACGTTTTAGATGGTTTTTAAATGTCACAAGGTGAGGAATATTACGGATCTCAGTAGACAGACTATTCCAAAGGGTTATCGCCTGCACAGCAAACGATTTATGGTAAATTTCGGTACTATGGGCCGGGAACATAAACACAGAATCTAACTGAGATCTAGTGGGTAAACCATGCGACGACAAGCGTTGAAATATACAATATAGATACCTTGGTGTTTGATTGTGAAGAATAGTATATAACATAGTTAATATACGAAACGATCTACGGTTCTGACAGCTTAATATCTGCAAATAAGTACGGTATGGGGTTATGTGTTGAGATCTCTCGAGATCAAAGATATACCGTATGCAGTTGTTTTGAAGTCTTTGCAGTTTGTTTCGTAGTGTTACCGAAAGATATGCGGTGTCAGCATAATCTATATGGGGGAAAAACAAAAATTACGACGGATCATGGGAGGAAGGAAGCAACGGAGACTTTTCAGTGAGTGGAAACAATGATAGACCTTTTTGCAGACGGATTGAATTTGAGGTTTCCAGGACATTGTAGAATCCATAACCACCCCAAGGTTTCTAACCATGTCTGACAGCTGAATAATGTCTCCGTCAAGCATTAAGTGAATGGATGAAAAATCATTCAGCTTTCCCAGTAAAGGTCGACTGCCAAACGCAATTGCTTGAGTTTTAGCAGTATTTAATTTAAGGCCATAACGTTTAGACCAATCCAAAATATTGGAAAGATCATGATTAAGACGTGCAATTGCTTCCGGAAAATCATCAATAGTTGTCGTAGTGTAAATTTGGAGGTCATCAGCATACACATAATTATCAGAAATGCAGTGGGTGACGGCATTAATGAAAATCGAAAAGAGCAACGGACCCAACACACTAGCCTGGGGTACACCACATTTAATATCACAAGCAGACGAGAGCGCAGAATCAGCACGCACACACAAGGAACGACAGGAAAAGTAACATTGAAACCAAGATAAACATGAAGAGGTAAATCCAAGGGCAGCTAGTGACGCTAACAAAAGGGTAGAACAGATAAAATGGAGATTGGGCGAAAATCATTTAAACTTGAGGGACTCTTGGATTTAGGTATAGGGATAAAATGAGCAACCTTCCGGATTGAAGGGAATGAGGAGTTAAAAGGGGAAGTTAAAAATGTGGGTAATAGGAGTAAGAACAATATCCAATATAGGAAGAAGAAGTTTGAGACCAACTCCATCAGCTCCCACACTCGTAGACCTCGAGTGATTCAAGGCATCGCGGACTTCTGACGCTGTCTGACCAGGACAAAGGAGAAAGAGGAGGATTTAGATGAGACAAGAATTTCAGAAATAGTTGTCATTCTAGTCTCACCACTAATGAGCAGAGGAGGGTGAGCAAAAAACCTCGCCAATGAATCCACATCACAAGCAGCCCGTACAGAGGGAGACTCAACCGCCCCTAAGGAACGCATCAACCTCTAAAACGTCCTCGGATTAGCATTGGATAGTCTCCGGTAGAAATAAATTTTTTTGGCATTTCTACATTGGTGATTGCAACGGTTACGCAAGATCCTATAGTTTTCACGATTAATAGTATTTGGAATACGTTTAAATAATAGCTTTGCACGATTACGCTCCCTCATCAGTGACCTTATCTCATCACTTAACCAGGGTGTGGGCAGATGTCTCATCCTGCGTCGTCTGAGTCGGGCATGCTTGTCATAGAGATTGATAAGTTTAGAGTTGAAGTAGTTAACCTTTCCATTAATATCGGCCATTCGATCCTCTGCACATCAGACAACAGCAAATCGTTATCAATACGACCCATATCACGAACGGAAATAATGCGTTGCGAGAAAATATGTTGTCGCATCTGCACTGCACAGTAAATTAGATCGTGATTGAAAAATTGAGGAGCAGGGAGCTGATCATGCATTAATTAAAAGAGTGCCTCTCAAGGGTTTCCTCCAATTGATCAAAGTAGTTAACAAGCGGAGGAAAGTAAAAAACGCCAAGTAATAACTTGTTGTAGGAACTTTTCAGTTCCGGAAGCATAATTTCAGCCCCCTGAACTGACCCATCGGAGGATTTGACAATTGTAGCACTCAGGGTATCCCTGATAAATCAAGCCATTCCCCACCAAGTGAAAACAGACGATCGTTTCGCAAAAGAGGGTTTAAGCCATGTTTCACTGACCATAATAATATCAAAAATGTTAGATTCGAATGTGGTCAAGAAATCATCAAAGTGGGCAGTAATACTTTGCACATTAATATGACACACGGAGATAAAGTTTGTTAATCCGTTAAACAAATCAGCTGAAGGTATCCCATCATAAGTACTAAAGTCGTTTACATCAGCCTCACACGTACGATCGAGAACAGAATCAAAAGTGGAGAGAAGAGAAGAATCAAGAGAAGAGTTACAAGAATAGAAAGAATGAGAAGTAGAATCAGATGAGCAACCAGCATCAGCATCCATTTTTACTTGAATTGACCTTCACACGTAAAAAAAAAGAAAACAAAAATAAAAATAAACAACACCAATGACTAAATTTAATCAACCGAATAACATTACAGTGCCAGCCATGCAACGAAAAACCGGGCGATTACTATAAAATAATGAAGCAAAAAAGAAAAGAAAATAATCACAATTTTCTTGTAGTCGGATTACAAAAAAAAAGGAAAAATATACAGGATGTACAAAAAGTATGGAATAATAGTTCTACAGCCTAAACTTCAACTTATATTAAAAAAAGTTTTAAATAAAAGTTACTTGAGACTATTTTCCGCATATCTTGGTGTAGAAATAAAATAAAAATGATGACGGCAGTTTGAGTTATGACATGGTGAGTGTGTTTTTTAAATGGAACAGCCTGTATATTTTAAGGCGTTTGGATACCTTTTGACAAGGTGTTTCAAAATGCCATAAGGTTTTAATGCTTTAAACTGCATAGTTTTCGAGATATTGAAACTTTTATTTAAAAAGACTTGACGTTGATAACCAAATTATGGCGTCATTATGGGATTGTTATGGGTGTTACTGTGGAACGGAGACAGTTTCCGCTCGAATTTTAAGTTGATTTCGAAAAGGCCTTAGTTGTAGATATTACATAAACAAGAACATGAGTGGTTACTACATTTAATTGTAACAAATAATAATTAAACAATGAAATTTCATAACGAACAATCAAAAAAATAAAACAAAAACGCTAACAATATTAAGTTAAATGTTCAAAATGTTGTCCATTAAAACATTTGACGATTACATTAAACGATCACTAAAAGCTCGAATTGTATTTCTTAAACGATCGAGCAGCATTTGAGCTACTTCGTACCGTATTCGCCGTTCTAATTCTGCTAAATTGTTGGGACAGTTTTTGTATACCTTGCTCTTTAGGTGACCCCATAAGAAAAAGTCGCATGGTGTCAAGTCTGGAGAGCGTGGTGGCCATTCTACAGGACCCCTACGGCCTATCCAACGATTCAAAAATACTTCATCTAAAAGCCTGCGTACATTTAGTTGATAGTGAGGTGGTGCCCCATCTTATTGAAACCAGAGATTGTTTTCGTTCGGAAAAAAGTCTCTACAGGTTGGAATTATTTGTTTCTGCAGTAATTGCAGATAACGTTTGCCAGTAAGGTTTTCATAGATTACAAACGGACCGATAATTCGATCTCTACAAATACCTGCCCATAAATTTATTTTCTGCGGCGTTTGCGTATGAGTTTCTATTGCCCAGTGGGGATTCTCAGCAGACCAGTATCGATAATTGTATCTATTTACTTTTCGATTCAAATAAAATGTGGCTTCGACAGAAAATATTATCTTGTTAATGAAGTTTGGATCATCGTTATTTTGCCTCATCATTTCTTCATAAAATTGTACACGTCTATCAAAATCATCTTCTGATAACTCTTGCAGTAAAGCTGATTTATAGGGATGTTATTTCTCCTTTTTCAAAATGTTTTGAATAGATCCTGTACTGACATCGAAATTTAAGGCTAGTTGACGAATCGAGGTATGTGGATTATCTGCTATTTCTTCTAACACACCTTGCCTCATATCTTCATTTGTTGCAACACTCGGTCGACTGCATTTTGGAATATCCTTTACATGACCCGTCTCCTTAAAACGTTTTAGAGTTTTACTAACAACCGATCGACTAATTGGTTGTCGATTTGGATATGTTTCATTAAATAAAACACATACTTCATGTTGCGTTCTCATACAATCTCCAAAACCAACCATTGTTAAAATAATAATTCGTTCTGTTTCCGTTAAATGTACCATTTTTCTAGTAGATATTTAACTAATAATGCTAGCAACTCTACTTTGTTTAAACTGTCTCCGTTACCAAGGCAACGCACATAACAATCATATCGTCACGTCATAGCCTGCTCCAGAAATGTGTAGTGTAGTAATTTTTATACAAGTGTATGTAATGTTCAATAGTAACAATAACTGGAATAACTAATGATATCTCCGTGTCCTAAACCCATGTTCTTATTTATTTAATATCTACAATTAAGGTCTTTTCGAAATCAACTTAAAATAGACTGCCTAAGTCTGACGTCACAGAGGTGGGCGGAGCTTATACCAACTCCAAACAATTTCGTTGCTAACTACAGTTGCTAAAATAAATCGCCATAAAAATGTCATTTAAAATGTCATCTAAAATGTCGCTTAGTTTATTTTATTTTAACACTAATTGAAAAATTGCATATGGGGATTTATCGTTAGCAACGAAGATGTTTACAGTCGGTATAAGCTCCGCCCACCTCTGTGACGTCGAGTCACCACCGTTACCATAGTAACACACATAACAATCCCACAATGACGCCATAATTTGGTTGTCGCAACGTCAAATCTTTTTAAATGAAAGTTTCAATATCTCGAAAACTATGCAGTTTAAAGCATTAAAACCTTATGGCATTTTGAAACACCTTGTCAAAAGGAATCCAAAAACCTTAAAATATACAGGGTGTTCCATTTAAAAAACACACTCACCATGTCATAACTCAAACTGCCGTCATCATTTTTATTTTATTTCTACACCAAGATATGCGGAAAATAGTCTCAAGTAACTTTTATTTAAAACTTTTTTAATATAAGTTGACGTTTAGGCTGTAGAACCATTATTCCATACTTTTTGTACACCCTGTATATGTATGTCTAATTTACTATTAAGCTAACAGACCCGTGACTCCTAGTAGTCACACCGCGACGAGGCTGAGGATGAGGACATTCTTCAAGATCAGAAAAGCAGCGTATTACCGTCTTCTTATCCTTCGCCAACGCAACGTATATTCGTCCATCTGAGGTCCAAGTATTTTCAGGTTCCATTAAGGTAGAGTTGAAGACGACGGGCAGTAAGGGATTCAGAAATAAAAGTCTTTTTACCTCTCAGTTGTTTCTTGTTGGTTCATATCATTCTTCGCATATTATAAGAGACCAATTTTACAATGATTGGTCTGGGGGAGGACTTGGATGGCATATTCGATTTTTTCCTTATAGGACTAAGACGATGACTTCGATCCAGCATGTCAGAGGTGAATTTAAAGTTATTTAATGTCAGATGTTCATTTAGGGTATTAACAACCAGAACATCGGTATTTTCACGCTCCGACTCAGGAATTCCATGGATAAGGATAAGACAGTTGCGACGGGAGTACATCGGTTTTACCTCTAGTACTGTACATTTTAAAGGGATTTGTAAATTATATCAGGGAGAGCGATGCCACACAACTACTCTGTATGAACACTCATTGCGAATGAGTTTTGCTGAATCTTATTTGATTGATCTTGTGAATTAATGATTTATGATCCTCAACAATTTTTTAAGTTAATTTTTAAATTTATTTATTTCCTAATTTTTCAAAAAAATTGCAGTTATGAGAATTTACAGTATTTAAATAATAGAATATTAAAGTATTTGAAAAAAATGCCACATTGAATAAAAAAAATGTTATTTTTTAAAGGGTTAGAACAGGAGATGTTTTCTTTGCTCTTATTGCTGTCGATCTGTTTCACATATACACTCCCCTTTTGCTGTGTAAGGATATCGATTTTCGTAATACACACGTTCCTGCTGCCGCAGGTTACTACCGGTGGTAGGAAACATCGACTGTGTTACAGCAAAACAAGCTCAATTTATAAAAATGTAAGAAGAAAAATAAGTAAATAAATAATTTTTTTTTAGTCAAATTTCGACTATTTAAAGTTTCATTAAAAAAATATTGTTTATACAATAAATAATATAACATTAATATTTAATTTATAACATGCTTGAGCAAAATGACTTAAGAATATTTTAATAATGAATTTTATTTTTGTTTAAAAATTTCATATCAGATTTTTAATTCGAAGATCATGCGATTTTTAAAACACATTAAACTTACCATTAAATAAAAGTGATAAGTAAATGATTGATACAATAAAACATCCAAATATGTTCATCGTTTTCAAATATCATACGTGGAGACGTTAATGGTGCATTTCTTCACAGCGAAACGAGCGGAATGAAATTTACACTTCAGTATTTTGGCGGTCTGGTCTCGTGCGCATGCTAAATACCGCACGGTATTCGACCATGCGGTAATAAACCGAAATTGATCCAATTTTTCGAGGCAACCAACGTTTTAATATTTTCACCACCTCAAAAATTAAATTAAACAAATGTTTTTCGTAAACAAAATAAATTTATTTCTGGAAAATAATTAATATAACACAATTATAAAAAAAAAAATAATACAAATAATAAACGCTTCCGATCAATTCATACATTTATGATTTATCTTATCATATTCTGTGGAGAACTGTTTAAAACACAAATTGCACGAATGATTTTTGTATAATACATTTCGATGAACCATTAAGCGATGTTTAACCAAATTTTCGTCGTTTGTAAATTTTCGGTTGCAACAAGGACATTGTATTTTAACGTTGCTTGATGTCGGTTCAATTTTGTTAGGTGTGTTGAGAATTATTCGATCTGAAACAAAATTATATAACAACTGTTACCATCCGACATCAATAATAAAATAACCTAACACCAAGACAACTTGTGCCATAACTACTAATTATTAAATTAAATAACGTGATTTAACATTCACAACCTCAGCAGCCTATTTAACTTATCTTAAATCTATCCAAGTTTCTTTTCAATTTAGTATGTACGAAAAAATGGAACAATTTAACGGGGATGATTCTTACATTACTTATATCGCAGTAAGTCTTATTTAAACTTAATGAATTTATTATTTTAATTTTTTAACTTCAAATCTTCAATCAGTTCCCAAAATTAATCATCTACAACTACGAAAGCACTTACAACGATGGTTTATTGAACTTAAAATAACTTTGAACAGAATTGATTTAACCGTTGATGAAGTTTTGACAACATTGGTTTAGATACGGATAAAAAATAATTGGTATGAATTGGCATAAACCTAATTTGTTTCTTGTTTTTCTTTCTGAGCTATATCAGGTCCCCCCAACGTTGGCAATCACATGGGCGAGTTGTTCGCTGCATTCAGTTAATATAAATAGATAATTCGGCACGCGTATTCCAGTCCAATCACGAATGTTCCTTAGCCATTGCATTTGCTTCTTTCCAATTTCTCTGCGGCCCTCGATTTTATATCTCTGTATATGATATAAATTGGGATTTCATATCGCATAATGATTTGGCTGCGAATCAAAAGTTTGATAAATTTCATGAACTTTATCCTTCATGCATTTCATAGCGCATTTCCGGAAAAAAATAATTGTGCAAAGTAATAAGAAATGCACAAGCTGGTTTTCTGCAGAGCTCAACGCAGAGAGGCGTAACTAACGCCATGGGCGCCAACTGAAGGGGGGCGCGAAAAAGCGCCTAACGTATAAATACGCAAATGAAAATAAAAAAATATTTTTATAGATATAAATATGTGTATTATAAAACTGCGTAGGAAAAAGCACGCATTCGTTTTTCGTTTGTTTGTCCATGTTCTCTATGCCTCTAGCTCTCTTTCTTTCAACAAATGTGATTTTGTATTTGAAAAAAAGAAATGCAGAATAGTAGCGTGTGTTGTGTTCTGTGCTAAAGCCGTTCGGATTACGGGGAATCCCCGTCGCGTAGCACTTGCATCGGTATTCTAACGTAGGTACGATAAACGAGGATCAGTCTCTTTGCAGTCTGTTGCTCAATTCAAAATTCGTTCGCATTTGATTTTCGTTTATACATAGTTGATAGTTTTTCGATCCTGAATAATATCTAAATTACGTTTTAAACGTAAAATTTGTTGAGTGTTAAAGTGGAGAGTATTTTTTTTTTATAAATCTAAGAGATATTAAGGTAAATATTTACATTTATACTTTTTTAAGTAGTTAAAATTGGTTTTAAATTTAAATTCTATTCTACTAAGAGGGAACATTAATAAAAATGTTAATTTCTTTACTATGACGATATTGAAGTGAAATTTGCAAATGATGTACTTCTTGAAGAATATCGTATATTTACACATATGTTTATAAAATTTTATTTCGTGATTTTTTTTAAATGGCTGTTAATCAGTGTTCGTATTTAAAACAATATTATTTTCCGCTAATTGCAAATTATAAATAATTGTTTTCTTTTTTTATACTTTAGAAAATAGTACCTGAGAATTGAGAACGTTCATTTGAGAAGAAGAAAGAAAGTGGAGCTGCATGTCGAAAAAGACGCTTGTTAGAGGCAAAATTTTTAATACGTTTTTTAAAAAATCAAGCACAAACACGATTTCTTCAGAATGTCTTGAAAATTCTGCAAATTCTAAAGAATTGAAAGATGCTGGGCCAAGTTCAACCGAGAAAGAATTTGATACGACATCTAATAATGCAGAAAAGATAACTGAAAATATTTTAACAAGGTCTTCAGAGAATTCTAATTCTAGAAAGTATGCTACTTCTGAAGAATTAGAAGACCCATCTTCTGACAAAGAAATAGATACTGATGACGTTGAAGTAAATAAAAACTTGATGTCCAAAGACGCAGAAAATATAAAAAATCCCGTATCTAGAGCGATTGTAGAACACGATATCGGTCTTCTTAAGTTTAGTGAAGAATCGGGAAAGGCAATTGTAACTGATGCGTTGAGAATAGAAATGATAAATCTCGGTTCTAAGTATTTTCAAAACAGCTAGGGTCCTTTTTTGCCCACTAACAATCGTTCTATGAACAAAACTTGGTTCAAAAAAAAAATTAGGAAATGGTCTTGGTGAGCAAGTGATTCGTTCATGGTTAGTTTATTCACTTTCCAAAAATCTGCCTTTTGTATTTGCTATCTTCTTTTTTCCCGGTTCGATAACTAATCTAGTTTGGAGCAAGAAAGCGGATTTAAGCAATGGAAAGCACTTGAGAGAATGAGTGTTCATGATAATTCCAAAAATCATCGACAATGCTTTACTCAGTGGAAAGAAATGGTAAAAAATTTACTTAACAACAGAGGCATAATTGATGCAGACCTTCAAGAGCAAATTCAAAGAGAAAGTCAGAAGTGGTGTGATATTTTGAAAAGACTTTTACACTGCATCCAATACCTTGCGATACAAAACCTGGCTTTGCGAGGCCACAGAGAGTTACTTCAGTTAGATTTTAATACAGGAAATTTACTTGGTTTGTTGAAACTAATTTCTAATTTTGACCCTGTCGTAAAAGAACACATAAGATTTGCGGAGAGCCATCCTGGATCCACTTCATATCTTTCACCGAAAACACAGATCGAGTTTATTCACATCATGGCATCTACTGGTTCGTGATAGTTTGCTAGAAAGAATACGTAAAGCAAAGTATTATGGGCTAATGTTTGACTCGACTCCTGATCAAGCTCATCGTGAACAAATGTCCGAGGTAGTAAGATATGTTGATATAAATTTTGAGAAAAAAACTGTTCAGATTAAAGAAGGACGCTGCAAGCTTGGTTCAAGAAATATTGAAGCACTAGAGAAAGACAATATGAATTTACAAGATTGTAGGTCACAGTGCTATGATAATGCTGCTGTTATGGCTGGACACAAGACTGGTGTTCATCAAAGAATCAAGAAAAAAAGCAACATGGCAATATTTGTGAATTGTGATAATCATTCCCCCAATTTGGTAGGCGTCCATGCAGCCAAAGAAGAAGTAATGATGGTAACTTTTTTCGGAACCATCGATGCACTTTATGTTTTCTTCTCTCGTTCAACCCAGCGTTGGGAAAAGCTCAAAGCTGTTGTACCTGCGGCTTTAAAGTCTGACTCCGATACCAGGTGGAGCGCAAAAACGGAATCAGTAAAACCTGTTAACAAATATCTCTATATGACTTTCTAACGTTGCTAGGGTTTTAGAACAAGATCTTAATTCGTATTGACCGCGTTCAAAAGAGGTTGCAGGACCCTAAAATGAACTTAGATTTAAAAGCTCTCCAAAATTATTTTCATGATGACTCACTGAAAGAAGGAATTCGAATTTGCAATGAATGGGACATTGAATTTGAAAGACGTCAAAGAAGAAAGAAAAGAATGGAAATGGCGAAACATCTAGAGATGCTGGTTTATCAGCTAAAGAACAAATGGAAAGAGTTATGAAAGGGACTGTCGACCATCTATTCAATGAATTAAAAAGTAGAAACGTTCGTTTACAAGAAATTGTAGCATTGCAAATATTGTTGACAATCGCGGTTTCTATTGCCAGTTGCAAAAGATCATTTAGCAAATTAAAATTGATACTTTCATATTTGAGAGCCTCGATGGGCCAAAATCGATTATGTGATCTTGCTTTACTTAGCATAGAACAAGAAATGACCGAAGAAATTGACTTTGATAATATAATTAAACAATTTGCGTCAGCTAAAGCAAGAAAGATAAATTTGTAATAAAGTGTTAATAGATTTAACTTGTGTGCTTTTTTCACCCAGTTCTAAAGTAGTTTTTTTAGAAAATAAAACGTAAGTAACCTATCGTCGGAGAGGGGCGCAAGATCGGTGTTTGCCATAGGCGCCATTTACCCTAGGTACGCCACTGGCCCAAGGGCATGAGGAATCTCCTGCACTTCTTAAGAGATATTCAGAATGTCACAGGTTGTGAGAAACTAAAGCGAGAACTTAACTTGCTGACAAAAAATTATTAGAGACAAGATAAAGGATGCTAAAGTAAGATGTAACGATGAGATTTTTAAACAAAAAAATATTCATGTAAGTATATGTGGAAAATAGTGAATAGTCGGGGGCGTGATGGCTCAGCGTGTTAGCTCTCGGGTTAACACGCAGACGTCCCGGGTTCGATCCCCGGTGAAAGCACGTTGAGTCGCCCCCCGTCCTTCGGAGGGGACGTTAAGCCGTCGGTCCCGGCAACCAGTCGTCAATCTCTGGTTGTCGTTAGCAGCACGCATGTGTGTGAGGCTTGACTTTATAGGGACGAATGCGCGTGAGCGCTCTCTGACCCCACGCCCACGCTGATTGGCCTGCGCCAGGCCGTTGAGCGAGTCGTGCGCTCCGCCAGGACGTTGAGCTGCCGTGCGCTCCGCCAGGTCGTTGAGCTGCCGTGCGCTCCGCCAGGACGTTGAGCTGCCGTGCGCTCCGCCAGGTTGCGGTCGAGATGATGTGTGGGTCGGGGGGTTGGGGCGGCGGTAACTCGTCATTGGCAACGAGTAAGCGGTATCGTCACCTAACGAGATGCTTTCTCATACCATCTCAAGCCTCGAAAGGAGAATGCACAAGGGGCCCACTGGGGCCTAAGTGCGCGCGTAAAAAACTACGCACTCCACGCTTACATACATACATAGTGAATAGTCATCGAATAAGCAAGATAACTAATACTAAAGCAACGTTTGACCCAAATGAAATAAATGATTACTTTATAAATGTTCCCCTAGATCTTGTTAATAAAATTCAGCGGGGTAACTTGACAAGTAACTTTAATCAGCTGCTATTGAATATCACTATACCACCTGGAAAATTCTCCCTGAAGGCGGTCGGTGTAATTGAAGTCCGTGATATAATCTGTTCTTTAAAAAATACTTCTTCTAGGAATGTACAGGGTCTGTACACGACGAGCTGAGTCTATGTATATGTATGTGGCAAACTGCTGACACTATTTTTCTGAAAATTTGTATACAGGGTGAGTTTTTTTCCATGTTTAGTATAGAGATCTTGAAAACTAGCGCAGATAGAGAGACGATTAAATAGGGAAAGAATTGCAGTTTCATGAACTCAATTTCTAGATATCTAGAAAAAACCGTTTTTTTGTTATATCGTTAGATACCTATGGCTCCGCTATTATTGATTTTAGGAAAAATGTGTAAAGAAAAAATTTGTAGATACTACATGTTTAATAAAGCAGTCTAACTGATTTTTTTATTTAAACAATAATTTTTGAGTTATGACACAAACTTGTAATTTTTTTAATTGAAACCATGGTTGGCCATGACTTTATAAAAAAGACCATTTCTCAGTGATTCTAATCATATACCACTTGACATAGATATTTGTATTAATAAATAAATTATAGCCACTTATTCTTTTAATTGGAAAACTGTCCAGGTAGTATGTTATGGAAACAATTGATAGATACGTTTGGTTATGACAGCTTCAGACAAACGTATGTTTTGTTTAGTTTTTTATCAATATGAATGATATCATTGAGTGTTACATTTTATGCTATAAAAATGTAATACAAGCTGCAGAACAGTATTTTGATCGTCGCCAGCCTTCTCTACCTACTTCGAAGAGGCTGATAATTTGGGCGAGTAGGGTTCTTTCTGTAAACCAACTAAAGATGCAAGACAGAAGTAAATGTGTTAGCACGAATCCATCAAGATTCATCGGTTTCAACACAAGTTGCATCTGAAGCAGGTACGTCACAACGTACTGTCGTAAGAGAACTAAGAAAGCATAGATTTCATTCATATAAAATAGCAGTTTCACAAACACCACCCCCAGATGACTGCAATAAGCGTGTAGAATATTGCATGTGGTTTATTAACATGTGTGAACCTGATCATAGCTTGGATTAAAGTTTTGTGGACAGATGAAACACGATTTACAAACTGTGGCATGTTTAATAGACATAATCAAGATTTTATGGATGCGAGAAAATCCGCACCACGTTCAAGAGAGGAGACCTCAAGTTAAGTTTGGATTTAATGTTTGGTGCGGTGTCATTTGTTCAAGAATTCTTGGTCTGTACATTTTTTTATGATACGTTAAACGGAGATCGTTATCTTCACTTTCTACAGAACGAGTTCGATAATATGTTGGATGGATTGCTCCTGCAGACACGTCATTTGCTTAAATGGTTTCAACACGATGGGGCACCACCATTTAATAAGCTAGCGGTACGAAATCATGAAAATTTACGTTTGCAAGCGTATCTATCAATTGTTTCCATAGCATACTACCTGAACAGATTGCAAATTAAAAGAATAAATGGCTATAATTTATTTATTAATAAAAATATCCATGTCAAGTGGTATATCATTAGAATCGTTGAGAAAAGGCCTTTTTGCCATTAGAAAAATGACAAGTTTGTGTCCTAACTCAAAAACTATTGCTCAAATAAAAAAATCAGTTAGACTGCTTTATTAAACATGTAATACCCTACAAATTTTTCCTTTATACATTTTTCCTAAAATCAATAATAACGGAGCCATAGGTATCGAACGATATAACAAAAAAAACGGTTTTTTCGAGATATCGGTTTTCGTAGAAACTTGAAAAAAATGAAATTTTCTTGATTATTAGTAAATTTTAAATTTATTAGTTGGCTTTGGTGCGCAACAAAACGTGCGCTAGAATGTAGGGAGACTCTGTGATTAACATCAAAATGAAGTTTGCTACTTTCGAAGATACAGCTCATGGGTGAGGCCTGCATTCAAAAATTCTTCTCAAAGCCCGATTTCCACACATTTGGAACATTCATAAAAGAATAACACTTATGACAGCAGAAGAGAAATAAAGGTACTATATTTAACAATATAAATGAAAAATAAAAAACAAGAATGAAAAATTGATATAACTATAGTAAATGTTCGAACTAGTTGCCATCAACTTCCAAATAAAAAAATCTTTTAAAAATTCATTTTAAAAACCCAGCATAAGTGGCACTCCGAATTTCTTCCAAAAAAAGATCCAAATGCATCACGAACTCTTTTCTTCTTTTTCCCATCTTCTTGGCATTCTAGGCAGCACTAGCGCACCATCATTTTTTATGGCAGCTAAAACTGAAATTGGCTTTCATAAAATATGTGTGGGTTAATATCACTCCAATAAGGAGAGTTATGCCGGTCAAACACACCATTCTTGTGAAATTTTGCCTCATCCGTCCAAGTTATTTTTTCCAAAAAATCGTCATCTTCTTGAGTTTTAATCAACATAAATTCACAAAAATCAATTCTCCTTTGATCGTCACCTGGCCTTAAACTTTGTGCCAATAAGTAAGAATAAGGACGAAAATTAGGTTTTTAAAATCCTGTGATTGCTTTTCTTAGATATTCCCATATCTCTTTTAGCATCTACACTCAGGTGCAAAAAAAAACGCAACAAGCTAATATTTGGTAAACTTTTTTTATTTTTCATTCAATTTTCATGATTTTCAATATCCAGCGTTTTGTTAAATGCTGGTCATTTAGTCGGTATACAGGGTTAATTGAAACGCCGTTCTAGGTTTCTAATTTTAAAACACCCTGTGGAATAATTTAGTGTATAAGTTGTTTCAACATATAATTTTTGTTAAGAACCATTCGTTCCCTACATTTTGTTTTTTGGTTGAAAAATGGGGGTTGCCATTTAAAAATGAAGTTTTCGACTTTTCGAGATAGGCAAATTCGGCGCAAATTTCTGACCAGCTATATAATTTTTAAAAAAACTTTTCAAGGGTTATGTAAACTATGGGTCCTCTCTGTGCAAACCCTGAGAATATTTGGCCGGACTCTAGTGTAATTTCGAAAAAATTATTCTTATTGTGAAGGGTTGCATCTGCCAAAATTTTCGAAAAAACTGAAATATGTAAACCCTGTATGCAAATTTTCACAAAAATAGTGCCAGTAGTTTGACGTATACATATAAACTCAGCTCGTCGTGGCAGACCCTGTACAGATTAAATGCTGTAATATTAAAGCTGATATTAAAAAAAGAAGTAATATCATCGCCTTTAACAAAATTAACCAACCAATGCATGAGAGAAAATACTTTTCCAAATGATTTAAAGTTAGCATTGGTAACTCCTGTCTTTAAGAAAGGCGATCCTTTCTCACTCTTGCCTGTATTCTCAAATATTTTTGAAAAAATCATAAAGAATAGAATTCTGCGACTTTAGCAAGGCCTTTGATTGTGTGAACCATAATTTATTAATAAAGAAGCTGAGTAGATATAACGTTGGTGGCAGTAGTATTAAGATGATTCAATCGTACCTTGGTGGCAGAAGACAAATAGTCTGTTGTAATGATTAGTTATTCTACATCAGAGTGAATTTCTATTGCCTCTATTGGAGTTCCACAAGGGTCATAAAATCCTCATTGATGCTGTTGTAGTAAATCGGGCGTCGCGCTTTGAGGCAGAGGAGTGGTTTGCGTGCAACGGCCTATATCTGAATTCCAACAAAATAGCTGAAGCTGTCTTTACATTGAGAGGCGATTAGCCAGATCTGATGGGAGGGCAATTCATAGATTTTTTGGGTGTTCGCTCAACCCCACGTTGAATTGGGAGCAGCATGTAAGTATACTTTGCGGGAAGCTGAGCAGCAACATTTTGGTGTTGCGCATTTTAGGTGGCAATATGACTGACTTTGCACTGTGTCAATCGCTATTCTCATATTCTTTGTTGACCTGAGAAACTGGTCGGGTTGGTCTAGGGTTTTTCGGCTGCCGCGACTCGATACTTCAGACCACATGTGTCATATGTGGTCTGAAGTATCGAGTCGAGTGCCGTGAATTCTTCATAGAACAGAAAATACTAAAATTTCCGTCGCTATTTATATTAGAGCATCTGCTGTACTTGCACAACAATGTAGATAAATATACCGCCCACAGAGATATACACAGCTACAGAACCTTTAACAATCATAAGCTAAAACCTAAATTTTGCAGACTCTGTAAGTCACAGAAAGGTGTAAGTTTTACTGCGCTCAAGTTTTACAATGAATTACCTTTAACGGTTACACTTTTACCTGTGAGCAAGTTTACAACATTGATAAAGCAATTTCTACTGTTGAGAGGTTTCTATTCTTATTCGGAGTTCCTTGAATATAAATTTTTTGAAAGTGATTTTGTGTCATTGGGCGTCGGTCGTGACATCATCATATCATACAATGATGATCTACATGTGATTTTACTGTGTTGTGTGCTTTGTTCTTTTTTTTCTTTGTAAATTTTTTCTATATGACGAGTGTAAAAAATGTATATTTTGGATGCACAAATTTCCGCGCGCCGTATTTTTCCCTAATTTTTATGAATCAATATCATAAAAGCTAATTATAACGCGTACTGTATATCATGATTCGTGCGTAGCCGGTTTTTTATGATATTAATTAATAAAAATTCGAGAAAATTGCGGTTCGCGCAACTTTGGAGGAGGGGCCTCTTAGATTTCTCGCAGGATAGTCGACTAGGTAAAAGTTAACCGCCGCAAGACCGCGTACCGATATCCATACCGCTCGTTATGTATCTGGTGAACTGTCCTGTGAAAGATCTATGAGGCGGAGACTCGTTTAAAAGTTGCGCGCCCCGCAATTTTCTCGAATTTTTATTAATTAATAGCACAAAAGCTAATTAACCAATATTTGATTGCGATGTATCATTGGATTTGTATTTTTTAATCGTCGCCTTCCATACTTTTACTCTACACCATTGAACAATCCGGTAGTAACCGTGCTCAGATAAAAAAAGGTGGAGGTTTTGGATGGCGATTTGTGTTTAAATAAAAGAATAAAATAATAAAATCTNTATGATAACAGACTGAACTATTATCATTGACTTTTAAATATGATTTGGGCATATTCAAACCTTTTATCACAAATGTTATGGATACATGAAGCATCTCTCCACAAGCTGGTGTAAATTTGCATAATATGCATTCTTGGTTCGAGCAAAATCCACATTGCTTTCACCCCTTTGTCTAAATTATTTCATTATTGGGTAGACTAACCGACCTGACTTTTCAAGGAAAACCAATAACCAGGGAAAATATGACAAAACACTAAATGTCAGTAGAAACGTCGTGACGTTTAGGCCGTGACCTAAACAGCGTTTTTTTTTAGTCGAAACTAGATTAAATAAATGCATCGAGGTTTATGGAAGGCATTTCGAACATTAGTGAGCTATTTTTACCAAAAATTTAAGTTACTCTAAGTATTTTGGTTTATTTTGTTTTATTATCATTGTTGATGTTTCATTGATCCGTTGGCTTTTAAACACGCCTCAAAAGTAGTTTTGAAGCAGTTCTAAACTTGGATAAAGTATGAAGGAAGGTTCTAGGTAATAACATCTTTGTGCTCTCTTATTTGTTTCCTAAGGTAACTTGATCCGATTAAGATATACGAATTTTTAACATTTCCTTCTATAATTCGAGAATAGATGGAGATATCGAGATGCGGTTTTCACTAATATTTAACAAATTTTATGGTGATTAAGGGTCTGTGAAGTAAATAATAAAGTTCCATTTAAGTTTTTTTTTTAAATCACAAAAATATGTAACCGCTGCAGATAACGCCCTCCAAACCAAGCGGACTTACTGAAAATATCTTTTAAAAGAGCATGAAATGCTCTTTCAAACAAGACCAAAAATATTCACATCGGTTGAATGGTCCAGGTGATATTAAAATGTAAACATTTGAAAACGCATTGGGGAGGCCAATGCGTTCCTTTATTATGACAGATATGAGAAATATCGCAAAACAAAAGCGATGCGGTATTATCCAAGCTACTAAATGATGTTGTCAAAGTTATAGCTCATCGTCTAACTTTCTGAGATAGCGGGAATTTTNTCGAATGGTATCTTGCTCATCGAACGCTTCCTCCGAAATTAACCCAATGATCTGATTGTGAATTGTTTTGAAATCATCATATGAAGTATCTGCTTCTTGTGCTTGAGCGATAAATATTAAACGTTCTACAGGATCGTCTTTTACAGCCTTACCCAGGTTCATTGACTCAATGAGCCGATTTTCAAATACCTGGCGCCGCATTAATAATTTGTCTAATTCCTCTGCCATCACGTCTCAAGGGAGAAAGGAATGGTCAAGGAGAATAATAGATATAGTATGATGTAAAAATAATAATGCTTCCAAGGGGAAGTAAAAGACCAAGATTTTACTAAAAAGTAAAGACCATCTGTTGCAGAAAACAACAAAAAAATAAATGTAACCGGTAAAGACCGAGAAAAAAAAGAAAAGAAAGAAAAACTGGTAACGACCCAAACCAAAAATTAATTCAAAAGAAAACTTAAAATAATTATTAATACTAAATAATTATTATAAACCGTAAATAATAAAAAATAATTGCAGGTAATTCCACTGGGGGATTGAGTAAATGTCGCCCTTACGACAGCGAACAAAACCCGTTTACCACGTTGCACGAGGTCACAGATAAAAACGGCGATAACACCAAAAAACGAAACGAATTTGTAAAGGAGATCAATTGGCATAGAAAATACCGCAGAAACACGCTCTTTAAAAAGCCGGAGAAACAATATCACAAATTGCCGATCCGGCTCGAAGGACCAATGAACAATCCGGTAGTAACCGTGCTCAGATAAAAAAAGGTGGAGGTTTTGGATGGCGATTTGTGTTTAAATAAAAGAATAAAATAATAAAATCTATTCTTACTTATATTTCCTTCCCCATTTTTCCCTTCCTTATCACAATACTTTGAATTTTAGTTTTACGCACATTGATTAATTTAACGCACGATACACACGTGGTGGTGGTCGAGTCGCAAGAGACCGAGCGCCCCCTCTCAAAAGTTTATATATAAAATTATTTCAAAAACCGGTCGGTACAATGGGTTGCCTGAACAACCATAGTTCATATTAAATCTCTCAACAATCATACACTTTCCACTATTTACATAACCCTCATTACTAGTATAAAACAATAAATTTCTTATCGTTCTTAATATTAGTGTGTTACTTAAGTGAATTTAAATTTTATACAAATACCTATTTTTGGAGATTCTAATTCCGTAGCACTACATTCTTCTTTAATAGCAACATTATCATCTATTACTTTAGAAGGTACGTAGTCATTACCAGTGTTTGTTTGCAAAGATTCTTCAATCATAGGGTCAAACCCAGTATCATCAATATCGATTGCATCATCATCAACAACCATATCATCAGAGGTTTCTTTATTTATCACCATTTGCTTCAGGCATCAAAATTATTTGTTGATGGATTAAAATATGTCGTCCATCATTATTTTGAGATTCATTTAATTTTGTACTTTTAAAACTAACTTTAATCATCGATCCAGATTTGTTTCCTTCCGAACTATTCAGTATATCTTCGTCTTCATTATCCTCTTCATCTTCATTCTCATTAGATTCATCATTATGATTACTTTCACAAATTTCACTAGTTTCGTCATAATCCATCTCACTACATTTAAACACGTCTTTCAATACCACTTTGCATACTGTCAAATCGTAAGTAGAATACAATTGAGATAAAGAAGACGAAAAATCTGAAGATTGATTTAATATTTCCGAATCTGGTTCAGTATTTTGCGATTGATTAACAATTTCAGTCATTTCATCATCGGTTACTTCATTAGAATCGCTAGATGTATCTTTATGAGTTAAGATATGAGTATTATCCACATCGTCATTTGAACTTGCGCATACATTTTCATTCAAACCACCAGTTTTTAACCAATATTCTCTTTTACATTGAAAATAATGTATAATCATGTTAGATTCTAGAGAGATCATTTGACAATATTTACACATGATATTTCCTTTTTTTGTTACACCATGCACCTTACGCATATGAATTTGTCGATCGCTTACACAATGGAAAATTTTATCGCAACTATAACATTCATGTATTAATAAAGTATTGTGCACCTTTTTTGTGTGTGATATTAATCCAAAAATGGTATCAAATTGAGTGGGGCAATACGAGCACCATTTTGGCGATCTTTGTTTAGACTGTACATCATCTCGAATACTGTAATAAAGACTTTCATTTGGAGTACTTGTTGTACCCTCGAACGTTTCAATATCATTGCAAATATCTTCATAATCAGAGTGAAGTGGTTTCAAAAGATCATCATCGAAATCATTTTCCGAATCAATTACACAAATTATTTCGTCCTGTTCTTCACAGTACTTTTGATTAAATGAAGAAGTTTGAACACAATCCAAAACGTGAGTGTTAATTTCTTTTTCGCAAATATACTTTTTACAAATTTTACAAAAAACTTGTGAATAAGATTCATGTATTAAAAGTAAATGGTGTTTCCGTTCGTTCGTCGTTTCAAACTGGTCATTACAAGTAAAACATTCGTAACTTATTTTTAATCTTGCAGTACAATTTAAAATGTGCATATTCGCTTTTATTTCGTTAGTTAAAGACTCTTTACAATATTTACAAACGATAATAGAACCGCTGTGATTTTGACGTAAATGTAATCTACGATCGATTATAGATGAAAAGCGTTTATTGCAAGTGAAACATTCGTAAATTAGTCCTTGATTGTGTACTTTACTGCAATGGTTCTCTAACGATCTAATGGTAGGAAGAATTTCTGGACAATACAAGCATATCATTCCGTCTCTTTGAATTTTATAGTTTCTAGATTTTATGGCATTATTGGGTATGTGTTGATTTCCTTTATTTTGAGTACGATCTAGAACAAACAATTATTTGAATTAGAAATATTCAAAGAATAAATATTTAAGAAAAATATATTTATTTTTTAGCGGATCATTTTTTTTACGTTGAATACCTGGAAATTTGAAATATTTGGAGAACTTTGTGATTTGAAAGTTATCAGTGCTGAAAATATTCAAAATTTTGGAACAACATTGAACATACAATGAGTTCAAGAGGCGAACAAGAGATAATTAATGTTAATTTTTGATTTTTTGACATCATAGGATTTAAATTAATTAAAACACTTTTGCACATTAACGATGTAATTAATTATTATTTATTCTACTAGTTTCGAGGACTAATTATCCCCATCTTCAGGAAAAAAACGTCAAATAATGAATACAGTTATAAACGCAGACTGAAAATCTTCACGCTTGGATGAGATTTATGAAGTTGGTTCCATATCTCGTACAATCTTTCTTTTAAAAAATAGTCTGCCATTGATCCTTTACATAAGATTGAGACTAAGAAAAAACAAATACAAGACCGATTTAGAGATGAAGTAAGTATAATTATTGATAAGCCCCGACAAGATACTGGAAACTCCAACGATGATAACACTGCTAGAAGATTCTTTTCTAATCTTTCTTGCATAGCTGATTGGAGTAGGGATAGGAGTAGATGAGGATTTAATTAAAAGTTTTTCCCTAATTCTTCCAACATTAGCCAGCGGAAGAGCCATAGATTCCAAAAAGTTTGGGGAATACGCATATGTATAAAACAGCAGAACTTTATGTAGAGCCATATAAATGGTACTACATGCCTGCTTCAGTACACAAAATACTTATTCACGGTGAAAGCTTCATACAATATGCTGTATTACCAATACGACAACTTTCAAAAGATGCACAAGAAGCTAGAAATAAAGATTACAATAAATTGGATACATAACGCTCGGAAATCTCGGAAATGTTCAAATATTACCACCAATCAAGATGTTTTCAATACGTTACTATACACCTCTGATCCTTATATATCATCAATTAAACATGTTTTAGAAAAAACAAAGTTAGGTTTAGATTCAGAAAAGAAAAAAATATAAAAAGCAACCATTATTTTTTTCTTAACAATAAATCTATATTTAAGTATCATCTGTATGTTATTTTAGAAGAAAAAATGGTGACTAACTTATGATTTCTCTGCAAAGTATATATAAAATTCTAGAATAATGATTATACTGTTTATATTATTTGTAAACAGAAATACTTCCCAAGTATATTGAAAGTTGCTGAAATAATAATGATACCAAAACCTGGTAAACCCCCCACAGATGTTAGATCATATAGGCCAATCTCATTATTACCATTACTATCAAAACTACTTGAAAAATTACTGTTAAAAAGACTAAAACCTGTCATAGAAGAAAAGGCCCTAATACCAACACATCAAAGCGACAATAGACCAAGTCCATAGAATAACAAATACTATCGAAATAGCAATGGAAGAAAATAAAGTCTGCTACGCTTCATTTTTGGATGTTGCACAAGCTTTCGACAAAGTCTGGTTAGATGGTTTAAATTACAAACTAGACCAAATACTACCATCAACGTATAGTCAACTATTAAAATCGTATTTTTCTGATCGATATTTTAGAGTAAAATAAGAAAACGCTTATTCGCCACTCCATGAAATACAAGCCAGAGTTCTTGGCCAAACACTGTAATTACGCTACACATTCGACCTTCCTCAGGTACCAGAAACTTTAATAGCTACATTCGCAGATGACACATCGATCTTGGCTGTTGCAGAAAATGAAGGAGTTGCAGCAAATAAGTTGCAATTGGCCTTAAATTCAATAGAAAACTGGACCAAACGATGACTAAAAAAACTAAATTCAAATAAATCGACATACATAAACTTTACTTATAAGAAAGTAATCTATGTCCCACTACACATAAATGGCAATGCAGTTCCTTACGCCGACACCGCAAAATATCTTGGGATGATGCTGGATGCCAAACTCAAATGGAAAGCTCACGTTAAAAAAAAAACGTGAGGAACTTGATATCAAATTTAGACACCTATTGGCTTATTGGCAGAAAATCTAGGTTATCACTAAGAAATAAGTTGCTAATATACAAGCAAGTATTAAAACCTGTGGGGTTGTATCTGCAAGACAAATGTAAGTCTGATTCAAAGATTCCAAAACAAAGTACTAAGGTGCATAGTAAATACACCTTGGTATATAAGAAACACCGACCTCCGTCACGACTTGGAAGTAGCACCGGTGTCATCACAACTTGCATCATTCGTATCTAAACATGAGAAGAGAATCATCCCAACATAGAGGCCATCCAGCTTCTCGACAACGAGGATGTCGTGCGTCGCCTTCAGTGGATGAAGCCGTTCGATTTAGTGACCTAGTGCCCTAGTCGATTCATACGCGAGCAATAGTGCAGAATTATAACAAAAACAATAAGTAGATCTTAAAACGGTAAAAATATGACAATATTTATCTATATTATGTGTAAAGCAGACTGGACCACTGGGAAAAGCTGCAAAACATTATCTTGTTTCATTTTGGTTAAAATTTGCCCGGCTCATGGACGCGACGGAACTGTCCAGAAGTGTGGAAAACTTTCTTAAACGAAAATTTGGTAAAACTAATGACGAATCAAGTTTAAGCTGTAGTGATGGAAACATTCAACCAACGAATGAACCAAAACGAACAAAAAAAAACGACGACACGATAATATTTGAATTTTGGATTTACCTGGTATGGAAGTAAAGTATCTGGGAGTCAGATTCCAAAATGTATTGTATGTGGAGAACAACTTGCAAATAATGCAATGATTTCTGCGTAATTAAAACGTCATTTTTTTTCAAAACATAATATTTATCATCTAAAAATAAGGAGTATTTTAAAAGATTATTAGAAGCGCTCACAATTCAGCAGAATCTTTTATTTTGCCTGCGTGTTTGGAAATTGTAAAGATTATGTTTGGTCCTGAGACACAGAAAAAAATAGCAAAAATTCCACTTAAGATGAAAACAACATATCGAAAAACAACTTGCTACTAAATTAGGATCCGGAAGCAGTTTTGGGTTGATGATTGACGGATCTACTGATATAAGTGGCAAAGCTCAGTTAATAGGATATGTTCGTTTCATCGACGAACATGAAATAAATCAGTTTTTATGCTGCAGAGAACTGACGGAACGCACATCAGGCCAAGATATATATGATAGCTTCAATTCATATTTATAAGAATTCAACTTGTCTTGGAACTGCTGCGTATGAATTTGTACAGATGGAGTTCCATCTATGATGGGCTCTATCAAAGGATTTTGTGGCCTCGTTAAGAAAAGAAATGCTAATATTGTATATACGCGTTGTTTCCTACATAGACAAGCTTTGGTTTCCAAAACATCACCAATAAATCTAAAATTAGTGTTAGAGCAAGTGGTATCTGTACTTAATTACATTAAATTGGGACCATTGAAAACCCGTCTATTTAAACAATTTTGCAGTTCCATGGAATCGAAATATGGTTATTATGAAGTAAAGTGCAGACTCGGGTTTATAAACTCAGAAATGAGCTCTTGACTTTTTTTCAAAAAGAATGTAACCATATCTTTGTAAATTATTTTGAAAGTATTATATGGGTGTGCTAAACTTGCGTATTTTGCTGATATTTTTAATTACTTGAACAGTGTTAATACAAGTATGCAAGGAAGAAACGAAAACATTTTAACTTGCACTGATAAAATGCTAATATTCCAGAACAAAATTTCATTTAGGAATAATCGAATATCAAAAAAAAAAAAGGACAGTCGATACGTTTCCATTAATTTCAAGTGAAGAAGTGTAGAAAAATATGATACGAAATCCATTTTGTAAAGGTGATACATCTAATTCGTCCTTCAAGAAGAGGAAGATTTTATTTTTTTATTATCTGATCGTACATTAATAATGAAATTTGAAGAGGTACGTCTTGAACAATTTTGGATATTTGTTCAAAGGGAATATCCAGCACTTTTTAAAAAGGCACTTGATATTTTGCTACTATTTTTGACGTCGTATCTATGTGAGCTCGGATTTTCCACACTGACCAACATAAAAACTAAAAAAGGGAAAGATTAAGCAATTTAGAAGATAAAATGAGAGTAGCATTATCGCATACAAGGCCAAATATCAGATATCTCCAAGACTCGACAAGTTAATTTTAAAAATTAATATAGCTATTGTTTATGGTGTCCTTTGTTAAGTTTTTCCAAGATAGGTACTCTTAGCATTTCTAACTAAAGATGGTGTTCCGCTACTTTTTATTACTGCCAAAAGTGTTCCGCCATCACAAAAAAGTTGAGAACCACTGGCATAGAATAACGAATACTATCGAAATAGCAATGGAAGAAAATAAAGTCTGGTACGCCGTATTTTTGGATGTTGCACAAGCTTTCGACAAAGTCTGGTTAGATGGTTTAAATTACAAACTAGACCAAATACTACCATCAACGTATAGTCAACTATTAAAAATATCTTTCTGATCGATATTTTAGAGTAAAATACGAAAACTTAAGCTTATTCGCCACTTCATGAAATACAAGCCGGAGTTCCTCAAGGATGTGTGCTTGGCCAAACACTGTACTTACTCTACACATTCGACCTTCCTCAGGTACCAGAACTTTAACAGCTACATTCGCAGATGACACAGCGATCTTGGCTGTTGCAGAAAATGAATAATAGAATAATAGAAAATGAATTTGATATCCCAAAAATCGAGTGTTCTCTGATTGTTTGAACAAATCTCTGCTGGAGCAGATTTTTTTAGAAAAATTCGAATAACTCGAGAACGGCCGAATCAAATTGCAAAAAGGAAAGTTATTTATATGCCATGAGAACAGACAAATCCAAATATGTAAAAATATACGGGCTGTTCCATTAAAAAAAATAAAACAGGTGGCGACTTCCGGTATAACCGGAAGTGCTAGAAATCTGAAAATATTTTAGTCGAAGAGAACGCAATTTTCAAATTTTTGTTTTGGCCAGAACACTGTAAAGTTCTAATGACCCTGTATAATTCTGAGATCATTTTAATCAAGCTTTAATAATATCTTAACTTACCACCATGATGCTTTGTGGCACTTCTTTTTAAACAAGCAAAAGGGCAAACAAAACACCAGACGATGTCAAGGTTACGTAAAGGTTTACTTACCTCAGCCAGCCTTTAGACAGTGGAGACGGCGTGGATTTAAAGTAATATTCAAAGATGTTAATGGGCGCCACGAACTTATATAAAAACCATTACGAACGTACTTGACCACACCCTAATCAAGTCCGAACTTAGAGTTACAGAAAGGAATGAGAACAAATAACCAAAAACCACATTTGAAACTGAAGAAAGAATATCTATATTATATGTAATCGTAGAAAAATATTCATGTATACACATGTAAATATACGTGGGTATATAAAAAAAATATATAATGACAATTGGAACAAAGTTCCCAAATTATAAGAATAAAGTTTATACAACTTAATCAAAATGTTGCTGTAATCGCATACAAAAAAAAAGAAAATATAGCACCCCCCTGTATCGTAAGTTACACAATTACGATCCTAACTTTATTTAAAATAAATGAACAAAAAAACATTATCGCGAAAACTTTTCTTATTGGCCAATTTGAACAGTAAGTGGATATCAAAAATAAACGATAAAAAAGAATTATAACCAGAAATGCAATTACCCTTACAAAAATGTAAATAATTAAAAAAATAATACTTTGAATTGTCAAGACAATAAAAAAGTTAACAATTAATATATATCAGATTTTAGAAGTTGAGTAACTCTAACTTCTCTGATCAAAATTCAGATTTTATACAAAAAATAATAAAGTTGATATTCACATAAAACAAAAAAAATACAACTTAGCCTTAATCTTCTACGGGCCCAAACAGTATTCCACGGTTCCAATTCCAATCCAATTCAGAATAATCTTCTCCAAACAGATAACAAAGGTACCAAAATATTGAGGTTATGGATGACCCAAATCTGTCATCAACAGATTTCAAATGACTTTCAAACGACTTTCGATGGCGCAGTTTCAAGATGACGTTCTAAAAATTCTTCCACTAAAATTCTTTACCAAGGGGAAGATGATCTCGTCGATTGGTGGGTTGATAATCGTTCAACACGATTAAGACATTCCACGGAGGACCAAAACTACCGTAAACGCCTCCAATAAAATAACCTTCGTTGAAACGATGATGGCGTCGCTGTTAACGTACGTGATCCAGTTTTATATCCGCAATTGCGACGTCGAAATTTATCGACTAATAATAGATACGGAAGTCCACAAATCCCATCAAATGGTCGAAGAACAATCCCAGTAACAACCAAACTCAATGATTGATTCTTCAAAAGGACTAAACCATTCTAAAATTTAACTGAACCACTAACGACAGTGAGACAAGATCTTTTCTCGACCACGACCTTTTCTCCTCTCCCAGATCGCGACCGGAAATTTAACGTTCCGCATTCATCCGACCAATCAAAAAGAAGCACGCAACAACTCCACTAAAAAAAGCGCGAACTATTAGAATATGAATACGAAAAATAACGATTTAAAGAACGAAATCTAAGAAATTCAATAACCTCAAACGGAACCGTTACATTCCCCCCTTACAACAAGAAAGTTTACTCGTAAACTTTAAACTTTAGACAAGCAACCCTAACAACCAAAATCCAACCCAAAAATAAGTATATGCAACTATGGAACCAACCACCTGATCCACCTCGTGCCCATAGCCTTCAGGTCTTCGACATTCGGTCGGAAGGGAAAATAATAAAATAATAAATGAAAATACAGAGATATAGAAATCCATGAATACTATCAATAAGTCGCACAGTGATCACTCCAACCTAAAATCAGTAACATAGAGGAATTCGTGAAGCGAAGACACTCTAAAACAAAAAAGAAAAACGACTCGACTGGGACTAGAACAAAAATAGGTTTATTACTACAGTTAAAGGATAACAAGCGGAAAAAGGAAAAGAAAATTAAGACGGGTTCGTTGGTCCATACCCACCCCTGAACTAAACTAAAATCACCCCGATAATCTCTTTTTCAAGAACCTAAGATACACTAAACCTACGATCGGTATATCGCTACCTGCGGCGAAAACATGACAGTTTACAACTGTCACAACAAAAAATGTCAATGGCCAAACGCCCACGGACTTTGTGGTACTGGCTCTGAAAAATAGGGGAGGACAATGAAATCAAACAACTAGGGATGTACCACACCAAAGGGGAAATCAGTCAAGTAGACACTATCCATAATATCTATGGAATAGCACTAAACGAAATAACTAGTTGTACCAAACAATCACAACCAATTAGGACAAAACACACTCCGTA